>JAQGBH010000338.1:0-56455 GCA_034698265.1 Sminthurinus aureus | reverse complement strand
ACCGAGGGGAGGGGGGTCAAAATTTTGAGCCAAAATAGCGTTACATAATAAATGAACAGTCCCTAAGCAATTGATGTACAATGTACAATGTACATGTAATATGTAAAAATGTATGTTATTTATATGTGTATTTAAGTTAGTACAGTCCGATTCTCAATATTTCCCACATGAAAATTTCAACATGGGTCTCCATATTATTTATATAGTTACATTAGTCTAAATTCTACATGGTAAGTACTCTATAATATTTATAATATAATTTACATAATATATTAGGTACATTTTCACTTTTTCCTTACAACTAATTAATTGATAATATCTATAAAGAAATTTCATCTATCTAAAATCTAAAATAAAATGTGTAATAATACTAATAATATAAATGTAATATTACATATTATGTAGTCGATGTATATAACAAATCATGCTATTCAATTGTTTGTATGCATAATACATTATATTTTGTAACTTAAATTACACGTGTAATGTGTACATTAGCGATTTTATACGAAATAATATTGTGCATCTTTTTCATGGAAAAATCAGTTTGTCGTTACTTTGTGTACTTTTCTTAAAGGGGGAAATCCCCATTTTTTATGTGTCACTCCATGTACTAGTATTTCATGCTTCGAGTTTCGAGTGATTTGATCATGACGTTCATCTCTCCTGGAACAAACTGATACATGATAGGAAAAGACAGTGAAATGTATAGAGGTAAACATAAAAGTTTGTTTTGTCTGTTATACACATCAATATAATAATATAATATAGTTTGTAGTTTGTAGTTTTTGGAAGTGTTGATAATTGTTTAGTAATCAGTAATAATCTTGATCTCTTCGGTTTTTTTTACAGACTACAGATTGGAGGAGAATTGTGTCGTTTTTTCAATGAATGGAATTCTACAAGTTTACTTTTCAGGTGGCAAATACTACTACTAATATTACTATGTGTATGATTATTGGGTTCGGATGGGTTTCTGTGATGTGTACAAATTTTGTTGGAACATCCATTGGTATTTCCATTGTTAGCATTGGTGGAATTAGCGGAATTGTTAGAGTTGGTACTGGAGATGGTATTTTGACTACTATTTTTATTATTACTATCTGTGGATGGACTAGGAGATTGAGTAAATGCACAGGAAGATGAAGAGGAGGAAGAGGAGGAGGATGAGGAAGAGCAAGTTGAAGATGTTGAAGAAGTTGATGATGAAGATGAGCAAGATGATAAAGAGTTGTAGGAACCAGAGTCGGAAGTATCAATAATGGAAGCTTGACTTAAAACCTGTTGACAAGGACTTGTTCTCCCAATTCGAAGGTTTCCTAACATTTTACTCACTGAAAATTTCCTTTTGGATGTAGCTTGAGTGGCTTGATTAGCAAAATTTGAAATGATGGTATGGAAGGATTGATAGACTTCAGGTGAGTTTTCAGCGACGGAAACTTCGTAGAAACCACAACCATATTGCATTGCGGCAGTCAGACCTTCAACTTTCTCCACAGCTCTTAAATGTTCCAAATCACTTTTATTTGCAAGGAGGACGATGGAAGATGGTTTTGTTGGTGGTGGAGAACTGGGTTGTTGTTGCTGCTGCTGATTATTGGATTGTGTACATTGTTGTGAATTTGAATGGGTTTGAGCAGAGTTCCGATGTTGTAGTGGCTGATGTTGTTGTTGCTGTTGTTGCTGTTGGTGTTTAGCTAGGGCGGATAGAGTTTGGAGTGCAAAGTTGAAGGATGAACGGTCAGTGATGGAATAAACAATTATGAATGCATCGGCTCGTTGATGTTCCTCTGTGAAGCAAGTACTGGATGGATCTTTGGTAAATGTTCTATTCTCATCAGAGGTTGAAATATCCACAATTTCAATGTCCAGGGAGCTACCATGACTCACAGTCAATGTTTGGCGATATAAAAGATCTATTAAATGAAACAAAAATAAATATAAGGATTAGATATTATATACTACTGCAGATACACACTACAAGTTTTCAAATAATATACCATTAAACTTTGAGTCATATGGACGTAAAAGGAGAGGATAAAAAAAGGGATTGTAGATTATATAAAATTGTAGTCTCTTTTCTCTTTATTTTGTATTTATTGTGCGTTACTGATACGTCACTCCACCGGTTTTTCATATGGTTAACATCCATCATCTACTACCTACAAACTACAATACAACTCACGCTCCATTGACATGACAAAGTTTTGGAATGACGTCAGTTCGTTCTCTTTCAGCATTTGCATGGAAATTTAGTACTGCCGTGCTTTCTCTCTCGCTCTGTACTCTATACTTTGTTCTCTATAATCCATAATGCACGCTTCACTTTATCATTTTTCCATTGTACCAGGTTGATGGATCTTGAAAATCATTTTGTAGATATAGCACTACATCAAACGATATCACATTACTATTTACAACATGTACAATGTACAGTGCACAGTAATCCACCAACAAACTACAGTTCATTGTGAACTAATGTACAACTTGTCTTTTAACTGACTACTGAGTGATGAACTCTGGAACAAAATTATGGAATGTTGGAAGTTGAAATATCGATTGATCTCATTCTAAATTCTAATCAATGCTATATTATGATATGGTGATAGCTGCCAGATCAGAGATGGTTTTTGAATTTTAAGTAACTATTCAGTAAATTAAGTGACGTCCCAAGTCTCAAGTCTCAACTCTCAAATAGAATAATAAAAGGGAATACGGAGTACAGAATGTGGAACAAAATTTCCAATTTCAAGTTCCAAGTAATTCCCATGATATAATTTATTTTGGTAGTATTGCTTCTTCAAGCTTCAAAACATGTACAGAATTGCCGATTTTCCTTTGAACCTTTGAGTTTTGAGTTTTGTGTATCTATTATCTATATTCCTTGCACATTCTACGTTCTACACTTGACCCAATATTGTAGACAATTACAGGGAAAGTAAATGACGAGACTTTAAAACGTGGGTATTCTTCATTCATCCGTTCTCCATTCTCCATGCACAACGTATACAATGTATAATGTATATTGCTGTGTATCGTGTATCTCGTCATAAATATGTATGTTTCAGAAGTAAATACATAATAGCTCATTAAAATTCTCATAAAGACATGACCATTAAAGTCGTCAGTTCATTTACATGCAACATGATGAACTGTAGATATTAGATATTAGGCCAATACATTGTGCCAACTACGTGTTGCTGTGTGCTCTGCTGTACCGGCTTGCGTGAGTCATCTCGTATTTCATATCCTATGTAAAAGTATCTGTATTATTGCTCTTTAAAGAACGTGCCAGAAATTGAGACTTCATATTCCGTCATAATCATAATAATAATAACAATAAAAGATGGGAAGGATCATTAGGTTCTTTGAATTCCTCTTATTTTCACCCACTGTACAGAATATAGAAGAAGATGAGCATTTAGCATGGTAAATATTGTATAATATTATGTAATATGGTATAAAGTCCATAAAGAATAAAGATACTCCCTATTGACGCAAACACTTGTTTTTACACCAAACACCGAAAACAGAAAAGAATACCAGAACAAACTGTGTCATACATTCATATAAAATTATTTTTGACAGTTTTATTTAATACTATACTGTGTAACGATCATATGAGACGGAACGACATGAGACTCATAAAAGTATGTAAAACTTTTTTTTCTATTAATTTACAATAATTCTTATCTTCCAACTTTTATTCATCTACGGAGAGTCAAAAGACGTAAAATATTGGAAATGAAAGATACTACCAGTAGTTTGTAATTTGTACAGTCTACAGTCTGTAATAAAAAGCTGTTCATACATACCAAAAAATTAATTATGAGCTGTTTGAAACTTGAACTTGGATTAGTTGTGAAAAGAAGAGACGATCGCTAATAGCACAGTGAAGGAATGCTGCGCAATTAAATGCTAACTGTACACAATATTTAGTAAATAGTAAACAGTAATAATTAACTTGAAGCAGGGTTTACGCGTAATGTGTAATGTGTACAGTGTACAATGTACAATGTATCAGTTTCCGTTGAAAATTATAGATTGTGCAATTGTAAACTGTACTATTTGCAATTCACTATTCACTATTCACATACAAAGCGAGATGATGATGATTACAAAGGGAACTCGACTTCTCTTGTAGTTTCAAAGATTCTTGCTTTATAAACACACATACATTTACTTTTCTATACCTATCTGTGGTTTATAGTGTTAACTTTGTATTTAACATGGAATACAAAGGAGCTGTAAAGTTGACTATTCTTTCTTCTGCAGTTTAATATTAGTTAGTGTATGTGTACATGGCAAATGGTAGATTTTAGATTGTAGATTGTAGATACATTGTGCATGTTATGTTTTATGTTGAAGGTAAAAAACCAAAGGAATCTGCTTGCCAAAAATAGTCCGTGTACCTTGTAAATACATGTAGTATGTAGTATAAGTATAAAGTAGAAAATCCCTCGTATCGAGTCTCAAGCTCAAAGCTCAAAACTCAAAGCACAAGTATTTTAAATATCAAAGACACATGTACACATGTACACATTTGCATGCATAATACATTAATACACACAAAATACACCATACTTTTTTCTATTCTTTGCAGTATGAATGTAAGATGTAAGTATGTGCAAAAACCTGGCGCGACAAGTCGTCGCCTTTTTTTACTCCAACGGATTTTCCGTTTCTCATCATCAACCCTTGTTTTTACTTTCTACATAATATAATTTCTTTTCCTCCTAGCTTCTGTCTATCTGTATTCTGAATTCTACTCTACTCTTTACTCTGTATCCATCTCTCTGTATTCTGTATCTTCCAGCTAGCAACCACCCAATAGCATATACACTAAATATATTTTACAAGTTTAAAGAGTACTATGCGTTTGATAAAACATGATGCTTTTCTGCTACTTATATAACATTTCCCGTTCTTGCACTATGATCTCTTGCTTTCCCCCCAGTACTACTTGAGAAAGAACTATTTGCAAACACAAAACAACTTAAACCAATCGCAATATCAGTACTCAGTACATTTTAACATTTTAAAGTGTGCTACATCCAGATTTCCAGTGCCTCACTCCGCACGCATCATTCTATGCTATTTTTTCAATGTATCTAGTATCTAGTATCTAGTTCCTAATATTTTTTATACATAATAAATAATAAGAATGCAAATATAAATAATATGGCTACTTATTAAGATATTATAAACTAGAAACAAAGCTCATGTTATGATGCTGAATGTTGAGTGATAAAAATTATATTGGGAGAAATGTTGAACTTTGTAAAAAACAAGTTGACTTTTCATTGATGGTGGAGCCAGCCTTTTACCTTGGGACATTAAAAGTCAACAGTACCAGTTTAAATTGGAAATTACACAAACCTACAGCTTATCCACACATAGTTGCTAGTCGCCGTTGTCAAAGTCAATGTAATACACTTTTTTCAATGGGATAAAGCAACAAGGAGAGAAATAGTGAGTGAGAGAGAGCGATTGCCAATTTTTGTCGTATACGATACAGAATGTAGAATGCTCTCTGCTCTCATACAACTCACAATCCGCTGGCGCCTAGAATCTAGAAAGTAGAATACAGAGTTCAATCAAAATCAGAATGAAATGAAAAAAAGTCTAACCCATACTGTATTCTGATTTCGTGGCTCCAAGTTTCCACAAATCTGTAGTTTTGTATTTTTGTACAGAGAAGAAAGAGACGACTGGAACTAAAATTTATGTCAACATGTATGTACAATGTACATGTAAATGTATGTGAAGTTGTGAAGTTTAAAGAGAGAGAATGAGAATCTTTAGATTTATTTAAGTTCACTTTTTCCTGCTTTCTTTGTTATTTCTACATCTTACATTCAACATTCTACATTCTAAATGCATTGAAAATGTAGCATCATGGTTTTTGGATATTTTTAATACTTCTCTACACATTTTTTTCAAGTATTATGAGGGAACACAGTGGATAAATATATATGGGAAGGAGGATAAAAATATATGAATCAAAGAGTAATAATTCCAATTCTTTGTAAATTCTTTACAATAAATAAATATGGAAAATAGAAATAGAAGTTCAATGTTCAATGTAGACTTTAAAGTCTTCAACATACCTGCATTAGATTTATATTCGCCAATGTATCTTCTCGTCAAGTAACGGACTGTCAAAGCTGAAAAAGCAAAACAAAATACACAATTTTATTAACATTTTTTTTTGTCTCGACTGGTTTCTGTTTTACTTGTCTCTTCTCTTTTGGCCTCTGAAGATCAGACTTTGATCTTCAACCAAAAATGCATATGTATCATGATGCATATAAAAATACAAATATGCAATAAAATATCATGTGGGCAATTTTAGTTACTGTTTAAAATAGAAAAGTAGAAATTCTGAAACTCTGAAATCTAAAATATTTATATCCGAGGAATAATATAGTTATAACTGATCATGCATGTTGAATGTATTACATATTATGCGTATTGTTATAAATAAATATCTAATATCTACATTCACTTCCATTTTCCCTTTCCAAATTGTCTACAGGAAAAGTTAATCCTTTATAAAATATTTATTTATGTCAGAGACTTCAAAACCTACGTATAAAATAATGTATTATTACAGATTTTCCTCATTCCTCAGTTACACTTCATCACCCAGCAACCAGCAACTAGCAACAATTTGTACTTATTTAGAAATAAGTACACATGCTAAGCCAATTGGTCTGCAATTTGTATGTATATTTAAATATGATCATACTTTTATGGTCAAATCTCTTGTGTCTTGTGTCTTGTGACATCCACTCTCAAATGTTTGTAGTTTAGAGTTTGTATAATTTTAAAATTATTTTTAAAAGCTCGGTGACTCACATTCATATAGTTCATACTAAAAATATTTTGTACACTTTACTTCCTTATTCATCTTTCACACTGTTAGACAAATATAGATATGATATTTTTAAAATGTTTTTGCATTTTAGTAGCTTTCAACTTTCAACGTTACCATAATCTTTTTGAGCAATCTGTCAGAATATGAATCATAAACCATAGATCATACTTCATACAGGAAACTGAAAGTTTTATCTCTGAGTTCATTCTACCCTGCTTGTAAAATCAGTACTTTTTATAACTTTGGCTTTTGGAACAAGGAAAAGAAAAGGTTAAATAAGCATGCATTTGGAATATTCGATGATTTTTATAAACCTTTGAATAATTTTATACCTGTGGAGAAATGATGACAAAAGGGAAATTCTCTAAAGAGACTTTTGAATTTTGAACAAATGGAGTGACCTCCAAAATCTGGTATGAAAAGAACCAGACGGTGTATGGCGTCTATATGGCGTCATAAGAGTCCGAAATCCAAAAGTAGGTAAACTTTTTGTCGGTTT
Organism: Sminthurinus aureus; assembly: GCA_034698265.1. Taxonomy (NCBI): domain Eukaryota; kingdom Metazoa; phylum Arthropoda; class Collembola; order Symphypleona; family Katiannidae; genus Sminthurinus; species Sminthurinus aureus. The sequence continues at coordinate 49,076 of JAQGBH010000338.1, read as the reverse complement.
TTATTTACGCAATATCTAATATCACGTTACCATTCACCATTTACAATACAACAATAAAAAGCATCGACGTACTTAGAAAAGTCTAGTTTCTAGTTTCTAGTTTCGAGTTCTTTCATTGTGATTGGTAAAGAATATTTCAAGTTCAGACGTCTGAGTAATAAAAACCGTTAATGTGATTAACTAATTGTGGTGAATCCAAGTATCAGAATCCAAATAGTAAATATTCTATAAAAAAACTCAATGACATGTCATGCTGCACAATAATATATTTTCTCCTATTTTGTACTCTATTTTGTGTACACTTGTACATATAATTGAACTTTTTTTTCTCGCGTGCTCCAATTTATTTTATACGACCAAGAACCAAAGAGTCGAGAGTCAAGCGTCAAGAGGGATAACATAGATATTTTCCACTTGTTGTTTAAATTCTATCTTTGATTCACCGAATATACAATGTCGAACCGAACAAATAACAAATGAGACCTTGCAACATTTTATTGATTTTTCTAAGCTCAAAGCTAAAAGTTCCAAGTTCTAGTTTCCAGGCTGAGTTTTACTTCTATAACATGAAACATGAACAACGGAAATGGAAATCAAGTGGTAATAATTACATCTACGCATTTGTAATTTGTGTGCCTGTTGCCTGTGTTGTTGTTTTTAGTGTTTTGAGTTTTGAGTTTTGAGTTCTGATCCTTTTCCAGCATAAAACTCCTCTTGTACGAGAAAAGGCTATGACATAATTGCTTATTTACGATTTACAATTTACATATTACAGATAGAGGAGAGGTCTGTACACTCTACACTCACAACTTGTTAGATTGTTAGATCTGTAGAGGCCTGGAAGCTGGAAACTGGAAAGTTCTCTGGATTCAAATGACATGAAAAGAGAATCATGGACAAAGTTTCAACAATATTCTAAAGGAAAATAAGGAACATGGAGCTGAAACTCTCCATTCTACGCTCTATACTCTATAGATGGGAAATAGAGGGAAGGAAAAGTTGTCATCTTTCCGCTCTCCATTAAAATACTTTTATTTGTAGCAACTTTGGAGTTTGAAGGACTTTGCTCTCTGTTTTCTGGCTTCTAGAATCTAGATTCTACATATAAATATCACTGGTAAATGGTAATTTAGTGGGATGCGCTTTTATGCTCATATTAGTCAATACGGCCTTTCCCCAACTTCCCACTACATTAATTGTATCTTACTTTTAGAGTCAACTTGATTTTAGAAAGTACAAACTACACTAATTGTTATGTTTTATTTATTACGGATTGAGCATTAAATTACAAAATACAAAATACAAAAACCATTGTCTCTCATCTACGCTCTACTCTCTATTCTTGCGTAATACACATTACACATTACACATATGAAGCTAAAGTAAAAAGATGTATCTTTTGTGTTTGGTAATTAGTAATTACATATTACGTATTAGTCTGGAGTTATAAATTATAAATTTTGTGGAGGAAACAATAATGTTATATTGCAGCATGAAATGTCATAATATGTAAAATGTACAATGTACAATCTACATGTTATTATTGTTGTGAGAGTGAATTACAAGGTTTTTCAGTCCATGCTATTAGATATTACATAATAATTTTCCCATATTTGTGAATGTGTAAAGCACAGTGAATAAAAGTTGTGGATTGTGGATGAAGGAAAAACTATCTCCATTATCTGTTCTCCATTTTCCAATCTCCAATCTGCAGGAAAAACCCACATGTTACTGTTACAACTACTCTGCGGTTTCCTATTTCAATCAATATCAGTAGGAAGTCAGATGGAGAATTGAAAATGGAGAAGATTCAATTCAAAAGTAAATATCATTAGTCATTGCATAAGATACATGAATAACGAATCGTACTGATGTAATGACTTGGGACTTTTGTGATTTTAAATTGTACAACAGCGAGTTACTCTGTCCAAAATGTAATGTCTACATATGCAAGAATAATATGACATAATAATAATGATAATGAAATTCCATTTGTTTTTATTCCATTTCCTTTACAGTGTACAATGTACAGTTTGCAGTTTGCATCAATTACCAGAAAAAGGGTAAACAAATGCAAAAGGGAAGAAAAAACGAGTTTGTAAAAGTTTTGAATATGGAATATGACATTTTGCTTCATTTCTGTTTTTGACTTTTGATTTGAGTTTTGACTTGTAATCAAAAATGTACAAAGTTATTCACCATTTGTCGTTTGTCATTTATCATTGTTCTGATTTTTGATCTTTTCAAGTTTTACAAAATACAAAGCAAATAAAATGGAAAAAAACTCTGCCTGTGTAATATTGTACGAATAATAAAATAAATAATAGGTTTCTATGTACATAATATAATGAGGAGTGAAAACGATATGTCAGGATTCATGTTCGTTTTCCATTTTCAATTTTTCACAAAAAGGAAAAGCAATATTCAGTATTCAAGGACATTTTCTTTTTGAGATTTTTTTGTGAGGAAATGTTACAATTTACAATATTATCTGTACTAAAACATGTACATTTGTACACGCGCATAAGTACACATTGAATTTCTTTTGCATTTTGACCTTTGAGACAGAATTCGAAGTGAGTAGTGAGCGTCTGGTTTGGTTTTGGGTTTTGACTGTTTTTTTCCCCTACTTGTTTTAACTTTTGTAGCTTCTAGCTAAAAAAATTTCAAGATCAGCGGTTTCTTTCGGAAATGGATACTTTTCTTTACTTTTCCTGTTAGTCATCGCATGGGGACAGCTGGTACTCAGTACTCTGCTCTTTCTTCCTTTTTCCTCTTTTTACTTCTACTCTAGCTGGAAATGAGGAGGAAATTAATCTAATCCAATTCAGTCAAATCCAATATATAGACATTTCATCACACTACTCTACACTCTACACTCTACACACTTTCTCTGTCTTTCGCTACAAAAACTCCCAATGCTCAATGCTCAATATTGAATGCTGAGTTCTCTTCTGTTCTTTGTAATTTATCGGATGCCAAGGCAGAAGGCATGTGTGACCCTGTACCTGTCTCCATTTTGTATTTTTGTATACATAAGACATTAGATGAATTGAAATGTGGAAGGATGGATGGACAGACGGACGGATGGATAGATGAGTGTACAGACTCAAAATTCAAATTCGCTGAGAAAAAACACACACACAGGCTGTACGTTATGTATCATGTGTTATGTATACGACAGAATATGGAATGTTGGTCTGGTCTGGTCTGGTTCCATCTGGAATCTGGATTTTTTTTTTGGTGTGAAACGCAATAATTGTTTCACACACACACAATCACACATGTGTATTTAATATCTAGTATCTATAAGCTATACCAATTTTGTAAATATTTACTTCAAAGTTTCATTTTTTGCACATTTTCCTTCATGAATTCATACAGACCTCAAGATACATATTACGTATATTTCATGATATACTCGAGCCTCGAGCCTTGAGCCAGACAAAAATATCATGCCTAATGTCTTGTGTCTTGTGAATACAATAACTTTTGATTTTTGAATTTCAAATTCAAAAGTATTTCTTTGATACATGCTATTTTTAAATCTCTTTTGAAACTTGAAAGAATTGCATTAAACTTGAGACTTGAGGATTTGTTTGACCTTCTCCTCCTTGATCTTTCACTTTGAATTTTTGAATTTTTGAATTCAGAACAACAAATGTACATTATGCTGACGAGGATGAAGATTGAAGATGAAGATGGAAAAGTGCGAATCGTGTGGTGATAAGCCCATCTCTTGCTTGTTACATCTTACATCTTACCTATTCAGTGTGTATTCTGTGTTTTGTGTTTGAGACTTGATAAAGAAGACGTGATGAGAATCTGGGTCAAAACAAGTATAATATCTACGACTTTGGTCTGAGGCTAAAACTAAAGTCTCTTTGAGACTCGAGACAGAGAAAGTCCATATCTTATATATTCCATTTAAAATTACGTGAACGTACGTGTGACCTTTCCATTTCAACAGATTTCTTTCATTCTATATTCTATATTAGTATATTGTAGTTATTCCATCCTCCATATTTTACATTTTGTATCACAGAAACTGTTGTCTGTTATGAGATATGAGTTGTGACATTTTATTGTGCTTGTCCTTTTGCTTTTTATATTTTACACACATTTCACATTTCTTTCTATGTGTGTTTGGTGTGTGTATTAATGTTTTCCCATGTTCAACGTTCTACTGTATCTCTCTTGTTTCTTGTGACTTGTGTCTTCACGTGTTTACATCTGTTGCAATTTTCAGTGTCCTCTGTATATGTAATTTCACCTTAACCTGCCTTCACTTTTACAAGAGATAAAGGATAAATGCAAAAGTTGAGGACAAGAGACAATCTCAAAGCTCAAAGCTCAAAGCTCAACTATGATGACGTCTTTTTCACCATTTCACATTTCATCTCATCTTTCTTACATCATTTGGGATTTGCGAGTTTTCCTTTTGCATTTATCGTTCATTCATTCATTTATTTTGCAAATGCGCATTTGCAGTTCATAAACAAGTGCACTTTATTTTTTTACTACTACTAAAAATCCTGAATGTTTATCATTGAACATGGAAAATGCAAGCCCGTATCAAAGTTTGAAATCTAGAAACTAGTGTAATTTATGTAATTAAAGTCGTTTTTATTTTATGATTTGTCCTTCAATATTCAAAATTCAAAAGTCAAAATAAAAATATTATATACTGCTAGTTTTTTAGTTAAAAATGCTAAATAAATATTATCCGTTGGACTAGACGACATAAAATCTATTTAAAAGTATAAAAGGAAAAAAAATTATTAACTGTGTTTAAATATTAATTTCATATTTCACTATCTTCAAGATTTAAGACTCAAGAAGCAAGAATCAAAAGGTTTTGTTTGTGTTTCTTTTGAATAAGTCTACAGGGAATGCACTAAGACGGAAATGCAAACCAACGTGAATTATTATTATTATTGTTGTCTGTGTGCAGTGTGTACATTATTAATATTTTTACAGCCATAGTTAAAGGAAGGATAATAATAATAAACAGATTATACGATCATTACTGCCAGTACTAAGTACTTGCTCCGACTTTCAACTCCCAACTTCTAACTATTAGGGTTGAGACTAGGGATATAAATTATATTTTTATGATGATGATGATGATACTTTTGTACGCAAAAATTTGCAGACGACTCGGTAATACACATGTATAAATGTAAAAATGTCAGTTTCAAAAATCTAAACTCGAGTAGTCAACAGAATAAAGTTTGATTAGAAAGAAGAAAAAGGTCACTAGACACTCGTTGTTCGCAGTTCGCACTATACACCAAAAAGTAACATTACCAAATAAAAATCAATGACATGGCTGGGTAACGGGTAAACTTGAAAATCCTGAACTATGTGAATTAAAACATTATTAATACAGTCACATCAAGGATCAAGGTACAAGGAAATAATCTGGTGAACTCAAGGTTTACTACTGTCAAGAGTGGAGAGTGGAGAGTGTAGAGTTGAGTTTACTCACCACTCACAAGTCACATTATAGATTCTAAATACTGTGTAATATTATTACATTACTACAAACTACAACAGGCTTGAAACTTGTAACAAGTTATTTGTTAGGCAAGTGTGTTGGTTGTTTGGTTTTACTGTTTGGATGATCTTGAACAGTGTCAAAAACAGTAGTGGATAGGAAGAGAAAAGAAAGGAAGAAGCAGTAGTAGTAGCAGAAAAAGAACAGGAAAAGAACGGGAGAGATTTGAGATGAGTATTTTTATTATCATTGTAACTTGTAAGTTGTAACATACTGCCGATTGCTAATAGACTAATGAATATGTTTATCTTGAAATCCATTACATGTTATTGTGATCGTATCTCAAAATCTATAGTCTATAGTCTCCAAACTACAATGTGGAATATACAATGTACAGTCAAGTGGGAAAGTTCACCAACTCTCTTTCTTTCTTTTACATAAGTGTGTATAGTGCGGAGTGTATATATGCCCGACACCTTGGCCGTCATTCAAGGCTTTGGTAATTTTATGAAAATGACAAGGTAAAAGATAACTCAGCGGATATCAAACGTGGATGATGAAAAAATTAGTAGATGCTGTACTGATTACTGATATTGCATGTTACTAAAGGTATTTTGAATGTAGAATGACTCAACATTCGAGGAAAGAAAAAAACAATCTAAATGTCATATCCTAAATCCTAAATGTAACCAACATCCAAATAATAATAATAAGATCTTTCATGTGTATCTACAATAATCAGTAATAGGATTTAGTACAAGTATTCTCGTACATCGTACATAACCATGGTCAATGTCAATGGTAAAACTCATCTTGCCAGACCTGGACTTTCTCCATATTCTATTTTCTTCACTTGAGCAGCTACAATATGATAATTATGATTGACACTCAACTCTCTCGCTCTCTCTCTCTCTTTCTGATGTCGACACTGACTTTGACTTTTTTCTTGTTATTGTTTTTGTTTGTTTGTTTCTTTTCCTTCATAATCCCAGATTCTCAAGGGTGTGAGTTTTGTGAGTTCTTGCGACTTGCGATGTTTCACAACATCACAATTTACAATTTACAATACACAGAAAACTAATTATTATTATTAGTCTTGCACAAGTTTCAAGATTCAAGATTCAAGACTCAAGACTCAAGTTTGAAAAGGAACGGAACAATTTTTGTCTTAGATCGTAAATCCAAACGGTACGAGGCACAAATTTCACATGGTAGTGAATAGTGAATCGCAGACTGACCTTAAATCTGAGTGGTTGCACATGTAACTTGGAATTTTTCTCCTCTCTCGTTCCATCCGATTTTCATTGTGGTATGAAACTATGAACTATGTATGAACTGTGTTATTATTTGTTATGTAGTTCGAGTTGGAGTGAATGGATGAAGGAAATATAGATAATAGATACGCCCTGAAATTTTTGCCAGTGCCAGTGGCATGAATTCTGAATTCTTGGGTAAGACACTTTCTTAAACAAGTTGCATTTGTAATTTGTATTTGTGGTTTGTTAGCTCATATCTAACTCTAATTCCTAATTCCTAATCCCTGCTGCCTACTTCATTTTTCAACATATAATCTTACCATCTTCTCTGCAAGAGAAGTTGAGGTGTTTACCTATTCTGTTTTGTATTATTGTATATTGTGTACATTTTAAATTTTAAAGTGGTTAGTCAAAGAGCGTCTGAGATCTCAGTATTACGTAAGTAAGTGGAGTTTGGAATTGACTCATACCTCATCCCTCATACAGTCACTGCTTCGGCTTCGGCTTTTCCTGGTACATTAAACATGTACTTTCCTTTCATAATCCCTAGTGTGTGTTTTAAAATGGTCTAACATTTCTGCTATGTATTATGCATCTCAGTTCTCAGTTCTACATTCGACATAAATTCTAAACAACCCGTTGAGGCAAGTACAGAACGTAACGAGTGGGAGCACGGAAAAGAAGAGGAGTGAATAGTAGATAGAAGATGTGAATGAATGTAAAATGTACTAGTAGAATGTACAATTTACACAGCATAAATTTAAACAGTAATTTTTCTCCACTCGCTCACACTCTCTTCTCGCTCCTCGCCGTACCGTCGTCGTCGTCGTCAGCTTGAAATAACTGCAAGTTTGTGTTGGTGTTGCTGTTTTGCTATTCCTCTTATGTCTTATGTATTTATGTACTTTAGAGTTTAGACAGAGACACAAAGTCTTAACCTAGCAAATTTCTGCACCACTGTGGAGCCATGGAGCCATGGAGTTCGAAGAGAATGCAAAAAAACATGAATTGGCTTTCATAACCAGATCAGAGATCAGAGACAATTTCTTAGCGTAGTGCTTAGAAACTTACTGCTTACGTAAAAAATTATGTATAATGTATAATTGTGTAATATCGAGTGTCGACTGTAGAGTGCGAGAAAGGAGAAAGAAATGCATGCAATTCATTTTAGTATGATGTTACGAATTGCTAAAAGCCAGAAATATCATAGCTTCTGGATTTTAGATAAGAGATTTGAGATACTAGATTCTAGATTCTGGATCTTGATGGTACAGATGATAAAATAGCTGCATATTATGACAATAAAATAATTGTGTGAACATATCTGCTATCAAAATTCTACATTCTACATTCTACATTCTCAATCCTCGGAATTCAGACTTAGACCTAATGCTCATGAATGCATCATGATGACGACAACGATGGTCATGTCGCCATATAAAAATAAAAGTACAAATAAAAAGAAAAATACTTCCTTCGCAAAAATCCACACCACATTTTTCCATTTTTCTTACATGTACGTTTCGTATTTAGTGGCTGTGGCCTTTCTGCAGTTTGGTTTTTTATCATGTTTCAAATATTTGTAGTTTGGATGCATCTCGGATTCGGATTCCGGATTTCGAATTTATTATTATGTCACTACATAAACTATAAAAGTAAAAGCAGTAGTTATATTATTGCTATTGGTGTCTCTATATTTTTATGTTCCAAATAATGATCCTATTGTGAGCCATTTACACGTGGGGAACGAATTTTGGAACTTGAACATCCAACATTTCCATTTACCATTGTCATTTATTCTTTATCATCTATTACACATTATTTTTTTCTACTAATGTTATATTATGTCCTTATTACTATTATTGTAGAATATTCAATATTTATGTATAATATTTCTCGGATATTTTTGGAAAATGTTTCAAATATTTTCTCCTCATATAGTTTTCAGAATTTCTACTATTTTATGTAAAATGTAAATTGTATACTGTATACAGTATACAGTATACATTTTGGGTTGGGTTTGCTAAGATATGAAACATGAGATTGATGGATAAAAACATGAATAAAAATTCGGATAATTACCTGATTTCCCGACGGATTGTTGTCCAATTACAGCAATTCTTATTTTTGCATTATGTCCCGTCCCACTTCCACTTTTATCCTCTGTGGTCTTCATTTTGATTTTCATACAGTTAAATTTTCCTTCACTGTATAAGTACAGTTTTACAGTTATTTACAAGTTAAATCACTGAAATATTACTGCTTATTATTCAAACAGACAGTTTAGTTGAAACTTTTGAAAATTTTTCAATATTTCCCAGATCTAGTTGTTCACTATTTTCTGTATTTCACTTTCTTCTTTGAAGACAAGGTTTATGACACTCGTTTCCTTTTTTTTCAAAAACTGAGTAAAACTTTTGAAAGGTTTGTCCGTCAAATTCTTTGATTGTTTATTTATTTGTTACAGTTTATAAAACTTTTGATTTTAACAAGATGAAACTGAACGTATGTACTTTGTATTTGGTATTTACTTATTCTGTTTACACTGGTTGTGTTGAATTGTATTGGATTGTATTATGTTCTGTTGGTATTCTGTTTTCTGTTCAATATATTCAAGTAGAATGTAAAATGAATGATAGAGCTTGGCAAAGTTTGATGCTACTCGAAAGAGAATAACCGGAGAACTGAACACAATTCCGAGCAGTAGTTTTACTTTATACTAGAAAGTAGTTGAGATTGCCGAGGATCGAGAATCGAGAACGGAGAGCAGAGAGAGTAATGTGAAGGAAAATACCCGGCGCTTTGTGTTCTCATCACAATGTTGAAACCTATGTAGTTCCTAGTTGCTTACTCACCGACTCCCGACTCTCTGAAACTCGGTTACATGGAAAGTGGAAACATGCGTCGAGCACTATTTTCTATTTGCTTTTTGCCTATTCTTTTCACCATGTTCAATGAGTAGGATTTTCTCGTCTTCCCCATTCTCGTTTCTCGACTCATTTCTCATATTTTGTACATGTTGTGTATTGTGTATTCGTAATACATAATAATATAACATGTATTTGATATTTAACTATATAATGCCCAGAAAGGAATGGAATGTATAGAAAAACAAGAAGAAGCAACATTTCAGATTTTTTTAGCCTTTTCCTCGTGGATTCCTTTTTCTGTAGGTAACCGTTATTGATGGCTTTTTGCAATCAAAGTATTTTTTAAAATATTTTTAATTTTTGTGTTGTTGTTTTAAACTGTTCTCTTCCACTCTTTTCGATTTTAGAGTTGAACGCGCTGAAAAGGTTACTTTTAATTTAATTTTCTTGTTTTTACCTTATGTAATAAAACACATTGTTGACAAGTGATGACTATATATTATACTGAATAGCAATTTAGTTATCAATAATAAGCAATTAATAATTTACAATGACGTTCCCACTCCTATGGACACTGTACAAATCTGTACTCATTTATTCACCCCAATAATAATCAAAGGTTTTTGAACTACATAATAATAATAATCATAATTGTCCTGAGCCTACATAGAAAAGCAATACGATACAAAATGTATTTGGTTGAAATTCATCTAATTATTATTTGATAACTAAGATATTACGTCAGGTGAAAAACATGTAAACTTCCAAGTCATTAGCACAGTAAACAGTAAACAGTAGGACAATTCAGTTGTGTAATTAAAACAAACTGGATTTTATATTATATTATCATAGTTTACAATTTATGACAAAATGACTCGACCATTTATTATATTTGTTTTCAATTCCGCAATAATAATATTTTATTATTAATATTATTAATATTATGTAAGGGAGGAATGACACATGAATAGTTTAATAATTATAATAATGATAAATAACAATTAATAAAATATACCCTTATTTATCCTTTTTCATTTCCTGTGAAACGACAAAAAAAGAGAAATATTTCGACTTTAGACACATGCCAAAAGTCAGAAGTAAATATACTGTAATACTAACTAATACAGTAGATATATCTAACCAAACGGAAAATTAAATACGCACTTTTATGTTTTTTATTCCTCCGTATTTCTCTTATTCTCGCATTATTCACTATATTATTCATTATTAAAAAAGAAATATCAATTATTTTTCACCACTTTTCTTTCTTTTACTTTTCCCCTCTTCATACAAGAAGAAGGAGGGTTGGAACATTGACCTGGAATAGGAACTCACTTGACCGCAAAAAACTGCGCCGTTATACTGTGGCATTATATTTTGTTCCGTTTATCACCATTATTAATTGTTGTAGTTTTCAGCCATTATCGTATGCCGCATATGTGTGTATAAAAATATTTGAGTAATTAAATTAAAAAGTTTGATAAGCTTTTGTGTTCTTTTCTGAAAGGAAAATAGTAGGTTTTCCAAACTTTTTTCCTTTTCCGTTCTTAAATTATTAACAAAAAAGCACAAAGCACAAGTATGGCACTTCACACTTAAGATTTTAGATTGGTTGTACTCATCATCTATATGTGATCTATATTCTTTAACTAATAACTATGTATTACGCCTTTTAATTGAAATTGACAAATCATTGATCAAACAAACAAAGAAAAAAAATAAATGAGAAAAGTTTTTGAAAAGGAGAAAATATTCTCCTGAACAGCTGCAGAGTATAATATGTATAATAATCATAATATAATTTGCATCATATTTGGATATTTGGATGTGGTAAAAAATAGATAAAGAAAGAATGAAAGAAATATAATTTATATATAATTGAGAAGATGTGTGTGTGGTAAAGGTTAAAATACTTTGAATTTTCTTGCTGTGGGAAGTACAATACAAAAAGGTATCAACTCTTTTCATTTCCAATATTTATTCGTATTGACATCTTCAATTAAAAGTATTTTCAAATAGAAAGGTGAATAATGAATAATGAATAGCAATAGTAAGTACTTGGAATTTTTTGATATGGAGCTGGGGGCTGGGGAAATGAATATGACACTAAAAAGGTGTTTTATGTGTAATTGAATTCCAAAATGATCATCATGATAATAATGGTGATGATACTCTTGATTCTCCGGTTCATGGCTGCTCAACAGTTGTTATCATGAGTTCAAGATATTTTCTTTTGTGATCGCGACTTTTTCCTCTCTCTCATTCTCTCACAATTTCTCTCTACCTCTCTTTTGTTTTACCTTTTACCTTTTCATTAGTACGATTTTTCTTCGGTATTACAAACTGCAAATGAAAAGGAGCCAACATGATGTTTTTGTGAACGTGTTTAGCGAGAACAGAGAAAAGGTACAGATACAATAATTAAATCACCTCTATCTTTGTTTCATAAAATCATTGATTCACAGTGTAAATACAACCTATCATACAATGTACAGCATAAAATATGTATAAAGGTGAAACGTAAAACTATATAGTAAACTTGGTATTTTGCATTGAACAAATTACAAAAGGTAGATAAATCACAGAATACAGAATAATTATATGGAAAATTTAAATTACTATTTACACCACAGCTTCTTCTGCTTATCACTTATATGCATTAAACATGAAAACCAGAACGAAAAGTAAAATAAATAATACTGCTTAAATAAAAGTATTTCATTTACCTTTGTAGTCATTCAAAATCAAACAGTGTGAAAACTGAAAATGAACACGCCTTCTTATTTGCATGATGGACGATGATGATTCGCATCCAAATATCAACTATCAATACAATATCGCATATCACATTGGACAGGTAGATTGTAGATAAATATCAACGATCAAGGGACTGAATGATATAAAAGTAAACAGGGTTTAATATGAGTAGGAATCTTCATCTCTGGCTATTAGATATATCTATTATCTATAGATAATATACAAAGATAGTATTTAGTATTTATTCTTCCTCCTTTCAATTTTTGTGGTGAATACGATAAATTCCCAATTCCGAATTCCAAAGGAGAATCAAGAATCAGTTTTGTCACTATAACACAGCTCCTCTACAGCCCTGGTCTCTATTATCTCATTCTCTTGAGCTCGGACGGAATCAGTTCCCTTGTTACTTGATTTTGTAGTTTGTATCAGGTTCCAACTAAAGAAACTATCAAGAACTACAAACTACAAATCACAAATCCAGTGTGCGGATTACGAATTACGGATCAATTGTAAATTGTAACGGACCAAACAAAATACAAAAAATTACACTCTCGACAAAAATTTTTATTTATTCTTTGTGTGGTTTGGAGTTTGGACTTTTGACTTTGGACTTGATCAAATATTTGCTTCTCCTTATTTCTTTTTACTTACCTTTCCCGAGTGGTTTACGATTTACGGTCACAAGTCACAAGGGAAATCTAGTAGGCATCCTCAAGTTTCTGGTTTCTATGTACTTTCATCAGCAGTTATTCATCAAATCTCCAATCTCCAATGTCAAACTTCCAAGTAACGTCCTTGTGGATTGAACTCTATATATATTTAATAATCGAAAAGAAACATAATATATATTTGATCTTTGATAAACCGTCAACCATCAGGAATGTAAATAATAGCACAAGTCTAAAGTCTACACTCCAGACTACGGGGAAAAGGATTTACAAATTTTTTTATTCCACTAACCTCAAAATATTCACAATATCAGCTTTTTACAATCGTCATTTTACATTCTATTCCAAAGTCCAAACTCCAAACTCCAAACTTCAAAGTTTTAGGTAGGTGTTGCTTTTTCAGTTTATTTTCTCTCCTGAGACAAATTTTTAATGCATTTCTTGGACACTATAGATTACAAATGACATATCAGGAAAGGAACGTCTCAAGTCTCAAGTCTCTAGTCTCTAGTCTCAATTCTTAAGGAAAAATGTAACTTCCCAGTTCCCAGGGAATCGTCATCTTCGCCGTTAGAAGGGGTTTTCAAGTTTCAAAGTGCTTTTTTGATTGTGTATTGTGTATTGTGTACTTTTTCTTACATAATGTAAACAACAGATAGACATAGCTATGGATTATGGAGGGATCCAGACAGGTTCTTGTGCAAAAATTTTCTGTAGGTGTACATTGTAGTCAAACGTGGAAAAATGAAAGAGAAGATGATCCGTAAAATTCCATGTGATTGTACATTGTATCAAGTGCAAGATGTGTGTGCATAAGGCACACACTGGATGTACTGAATATATTGTACTGTAAATACGCGGAATTCCTTATTATATTATTATAACTAGGATACGGAATATTACGGAATTCGGGATTTTAGGCTAAGACTGTATACATGTCAAATGTAAAATACACAGTGTACAATTTACAGCAAACGTGCTGAGGCTGATTCATCTGGGCGTGATTAATTAGTTTTTTTCATTCAAAAAGCTCCGCTAATAATTGTCTCCTTTGGAAAATATGACGATTGGCGATGCACACTGTTGATGTTGATGTTGTTTCTCTTATCACGTAATCTGTTATCTCTTACAGTTTACAATTCACAGCTGGCTTCCGTTTTTTGCTTTTGGTTTTGTGAATGAGTTCAGACCATTTTGTTGGATTGTAGAATGTAGATTGTAGATTGTAGATGAACATTGAACATGTTACATAGGAGAATTTATTATATTAGTTCATTTATATTTTATATTGAATAGAATAGTTTTGTAGTATTTTTTTAGTAGGTTAGTTTTTGTCTGTAAATTCTACATTCTAGATTTTAGTTGTTCCACATTTTTATTTTATGAATGAAAATTCAAAAATAAGACTGTACACTGTACACTATATGTATATACGCAAAATGCAACAAGGATCCGAAATCCAAAATGTAAAAAGATGTACTACACAAAACACAAACATAAGTACATTCTTCACTCTTGAGTTTACACTTATAGAAAATTTATATTTTTAACTCTCGTTTTTCTCTATTTTTCTACTATGTTGAGACTTGAGACTCGAGTGCTGAGCATTCAGTGCATTTAATATTGCATTGCACTGCATTGTGCGTTGAACGGTAAACTGTGAAATAAAATTTTCCCTTTCCTCAAAGTCTCAAGTCTTAAGTCATGTTTAGTCTTGAATCTTTCGACTTTCGTTTTCCTACTCGTAAAAAATTACCAAGAATCGAGCGGAGGTATTCTAAAGTCTAAATAAAAGATAAAAAGATGTACATAATACAGAATCCAGAATCCAGAGTTTACTAAAGAGCTTTGTCTTATTGTTATTTGTTTTTCTTGCGGTAAATAGTAAATATAAACCGTTTATGTGGTTTATGGCCAGCTGTAAAAAGTCAATAGATAAACGGAAGCAAATTTTTCCAAAAAATCTTGACGAAGTACAGAATTTTTGGATTCCAAACTCCAAACTCCAACCGGAGCTCACTCGATGACTCAGCTTTACGCCTTTTCGCATTTCACGACTTTCCAGTCACAAACTTTGTTAAACTAGGAAGATAGATATAAAAATTAAAAATTGAAACGGACTACACAATGCTAATGCACAGTGCACAATTTTTAAGATAAAAGTAGAAATACAAATAGAGTTCAGAGATCAGACTTTATTGGTATTGGTAACCTCTAAACTCCAAACTGTAAACTGTAAATTCTACAAGCACTAACTTTTGACTTGTGAGATGTCGAATAAATGTATTTGGACTTTGGAGTTCAATGAGAAATGAGGAGGGTCATTTGAAATTTTAGTGAGATAAAATTGAAGCCATATGTTTATTTTCTGACACTTTTCCTTATTAAAAATTGACAGATTGTTCATAAAGCAATTTTTATTTCTCATTTTTGATGCATTTTGTGCTCTCAAATTTCAAACTTGAAATTGTTTCTGTTTCTCAGTTTCCCTTTCCGCATTTCTTTCTTTCTTTCTTTCTTTAGTGTGGGTGAAATGAGTTGAAAGTTGAAAACTAGTAATTTTAAATTGAATTTCAAGGACGCGGGAAAATACAGATTACAGTAGTAACGCTGTAGTCATATTTAATAGCTATACTTGAGACTAGAGACTAGAGACTAGAGACTAGAGTATAGTGCACAATGTTCAGTGCGTACTTGAGAACTTCAGCACCTTCAATTTATCAACAGCAAATCGGGGCTCCTGAATCGCTCATTCATTTTTACTCTCACTCATCAACTAATACGCGGTTCATGGTTCATGGTTTTTAGATAGTTTTACCTTAATTTTTTGACTAGTGTAATTTTTCGGGATTTGGAGAATGAACAAAAAATTACCTGTAGGCTGTACAGTGTACACTCATAAATACAATACAATACAATACAAAGTAAAAGTAAAATGGCCATTTTATTCCCAAGGAAGTACTATGAAATTGTTGAGAAAGCAAACTGGAAACCAGTTGAGACTAGAAAAAATGGGAATGGAACAAAGAGATAAAAGACAATGGATGAAAAGGCTGTAATTTGTGTGGACTGTGGATTGTGGATTTAAAGAAAGTGGATAGTCGATAGTCGATAATCTTGAGTTCAATTTGTTCAGCTAGGGTTTAGGATTTAGGATTCTAGATTTTAGACTCTAGACTCTAAATTGTTTACTGTTCACTCTCCATTTTGCGTGGTCCACTTAAGACTTGATTCTGAAAGATCCATCCATTCCAAAACTGCTTCAGTCCGGTTTGGATCAGTTTAAAAAAAGTACAAGGCGAACGAGTCAATAAACTTTTGGATTTTTCTACAACCCCGGAGACAGAGACGGCGATGGTGACGACGTGATCTGGCCATTTTAACGGCTAATGGCGAGTGGAGAGTGGAAAATGGATAATCTACATTGTACATGTACGAAAAGATAGATGCATTCCAGAATCCAGAAGACACAATATAGACAATAGACAATAGACTGTAGAATGTAGGAGAAAGTTCTATTTGTTCCTTTTTTCATTAATTCAAGTGCTTAATTTCCCTGAGAGAAAGATATTCTAGAATCTAGAATAGAGAATAGAGCAGTATAAAGTTAGAGTATGCAAAAATACACCGTCGATGCGAGCATTATTGAACATGCAGACAAAAGCTGCCTGTTGGGTGTCATTTGGGTGGCTTTGGCTACTTTGGTTTTTCCGGACATGAAATTTGTCCCTCTTGTCTCATGTTTACCATTTACCATCAACCATTAACCATTAACCATTAACCAGGCAACAGACAGAAGCTTGAAAGCAAAAGACCAAAAGACGTGCTCGATATTTGACTATTCGCACCGTGTTGCAAAATGTTACAGACTCAGTCTCTTGTTTTTTCTTCTTTTCTCTGTATGTTTAGGGAAGAAAGGGAGATGAAAATGAGAGAGTAAAGGGCAACAGGCCAAATTAATGCATTAAACACTGCGAGCATGTACAAGGATAATGAACAAAAAGTAAAATTACTCTACCATGTTCTGTCGTTTATTATTATGTATATATTATAGTAAATAGTAGTATAGTCATTTCCAATTTCCATATTATTATTATGCACATTGCTCACTTGAAAAAACTTTATAGAGACCACCTACAACCTACATCCACCTTATATTATACGATAGAATATAGAATACAGAATGGATTATGTATGCATAAATATTACGGCTACATACTTTTCTACATGTGTGGAAAAGTCATCAATGCTAAAAGCACTCAGTACTCGATACTCGAAGAATTTGAAACACTCTTAAACCTACTTACGATATGTACATTATACAAAAGTTATCAGTATAGTTCATAATATATAGTGGAGAATGTGACATGTACATTTTTATAAACAAAGGGGGAAGAAAAGTACAAAATCCAGTTTAAGCCGATTTTGGCTAGTTGATTGAGACATTGAGGATCAGCATTCAGTATACAATATATAGTTTAGACTATTACTATGAATTTAGAAGTATGGTATATAATTTTCATCATATAATGCAGCCTGAATCTACATATCGTCCATGATCTTCCATTTGCGGCCTTGCAAGAAAATGCCCATTCTGAAAACGGCCATGCAAGAAAATGCTTGTTTCGAAAAGCGGCCTTGCAATGCAGAATTCCTTTCTCTTTTCTAATGCACTTTTCCAGATGCTTTGCGCTAACTGTTTTAATTAATTAATCAAAATCCAAATGTTTAAAAATTTTAATTTTTGTGTTTTAAGGTACCAAATTTGATGATGTTTCAAATGGTATTTATAATCTTTTTAAAATGTCATTTTTAAATTGGGGATTCTGCATAATAATATTTAACGAGGATTTCGAAGTTAATTATCATTATCGCAATAAAAACAAACAAACAAGACCCAAAACAAGTAAATGCTTTGTTATTTATCATCTGCTGCATTTTATAATCAATAGTTGTCAAAATAGAGCTTTCATGTTCTTTTTATTAACTTTAACTAACTGTGCTTGCAATCTACACAATTAACTTGAAATTACAGTTTAAAAATTGCAATAATAATATTTTCAAAAGACCAATAAGTTGAAGGATATTGCAATTAAGTAAACTTTTATTTTTTTGGGTCTTGTTTGTTTGTTTTTATTGCGATAATGACAATTAACTTCGAAATCCTCGTTAAATATTATTATGCGGAATCCCCAATGTAAAAATGACATTTTAAAAAGATTATGAATACCATTAGAAACATCATCAAATTCTGTATCTGAAAACACAAAAATTTAAATTTTTAATCATTTGGATTTTGATTAATTAATTAAAACAGTTAGTGTAAAGCAACTGGAAAAGTGTATTAGAAAAGTGAAAAGAATTCTGCATTGCAAGGCCGCTTTTCGAAACGAGCATTTTCTTGCAAGGCCGTTTTCAGAATGGGCATTTTCTTGCAAGGCCGCAAATAGAAGATCATGGACGAAATGCTAAATAAGCCGCCTTCTTTTTTATATCTGCAATATCCTATTTGAAGTAAAAAAACACAAAATTGTAAGGAGTTGTTTCACGGTCACCCTCAATAATAATCATCATCATTATCTTATATATAGTTTTGATATGTGCATGTATTGTATAATAGTGTATACACTGTACCCTATAATATATAGATGGTAGATAGTAAACTTACTTTTTTCTGTTGATTCCGGACTTTTTCTGCATACGAAAACACTAATTTACGAATTGTATTTGCAGACTCTGGTAGTCTTGATTTAATTCCTTGCAGTGTAAGTCTGGAATTTATTGAAATTCTCAGATCAGGTGATGAAACAAATTTATGAAATGGGATGGCATCAAGAGAAGTCATTCGAGCTAAAATTGCTTCCATAGAATTTTCATCCGTGACTTGGAAATGAGTTGTGATCCTGGGCTGCACTGTAAACATAATTGAAAAATTACAAAAAATATGAAAGAAGATTTAAACCACATTAAAATTTTAGTATAAATTTGTAGTACATATACATTTTAGCGTATACACAATTTTACTATACAAAATGTTTCACTTACCACGTTTAATGTGTGATGTTTCATTTACCGAAACTGATGGACTGGATTTATTGAGAGAAGCTTCGGTATCATTAACCTCATTTGAACTATTTTCTTCTGTTAAACTAATTTTATGTATTGTGCTTAAGTTTTTTTAAGCCACTGGTATTTCTGCCAGTAGTTTTAATTCGCTTCCCACATAAGTCGAATTGACATAATGCGTAAAGATTTGACTCCTTCACAAAATAAGTCCATGCACTTATTTTAACCGAGTGAGCTTTGGTTAAATTCGACATGATTACATTTAGTATATGAATAAATTTAATCACTGTACAGAAATTAGTAAATACTAAGTACATACAAGTATTGTGTATGATACGAGCCCATGAAATTTTTTAAAATCAGTGTTCGTTACGCTGAGCATCGAATGCAGCCATCGGGAAGTGAAAAGATGTGTAATGCTTGTACATACCATGTACGTCCATATGTATCCTAATGCTTTGTTATTGTGTGTAGCATATGCAATGTGTAAAATTCTACATTTTGGAAGTTTCAGAATCACATTAAGTGTGAAAAAAAGTCTCACAGTCTCGCGAGACTTGACCCGCGAGTCTCGCGCGAAAACGAGACTCAGAAAAACGCGAGAGTCTCGGTCTCGGTCTAGTCTCGTGCAATCACTACTGGATACCCATTGATTAGTTGAAAATTCATACATAGATATATTAGTTATTATTAGATTAGAATTGTATCTGAATAGTCTTATCCCTAGATATTTAAACTACTAACTAATTAAGACTTCTGATGAATCCATCTAACTTCAAATAATATATATTTGTCGTCCTCAACGAATATATCTTTGCTCTCCTATTTTTTAAATAAAAGATTTAATAATACAAATCATAAATAAAAGATTAAACATTATTAATACAAATCATAAATAAAAGATTAAACATTATTAATACAAATCATAAATAACATTATTATTATTTTGTCATGTTTTTAAAAATAAAAGTTACAGAATAAGAGTAAATAAGAAAAAAAGGAACTATTTCCGTTATATGGCGGTTACATGAATGGGTATAAAACGTCAACTCTATGTTTATTGCTCGCAGATCAACCGTCGTCGCTACTTCTTTAGACCTGTTATGTAAATCTACGTAATTTAAGTTTTATTTAATCGTTTACTAAAGACGTAAGTATATATACTAATTATATATTTATATTTTTCTGGCGGTAATTACATTCATACTATTGTTTTGCATAAAACCATACAAACATTAATCAGACATGAGACATGTGAAGTTGTTTATCTCGTTCTTGTCTTCGTTTATATTTTATCCCCAACTATTTTAACTCTGAAACTCATTCCGTTACACCTAAGTTTTATTGTATTAACTTAAATTACTAATTAGGATTAAAGGGGTTTTAAAATGGAAACAAAAGATTCCACAGATGAAAAAGTCATCAAAATTACTTCAAGTGGATCAAAAGAACAGAATACTACTCCAAGCTCGAGACCAGAGGTTGGGTGAAACTTTTTTATTCTTTTTTATTAGCATTCTATGAACATTCAATCCTTAACTAACAAAGCAAAAACATAAGGATAATGTTTTATGTCAATATATAGGAGATTTTTGTACAATAAAATACTCTATTTAATTTAATTTTTACATATTTAGAAAACCTTACAACGGAAAGATCCTACTAAAACGGAGAGTAAATTATTTTCAATTTTCAAAAAATATCCAGATATTACAGAACATTCAAAAAAAGAAGAAAGTTCTGAAAATGATGAATTGATTAGTCTTTTCAAAGATGAAGACGAAGAAGATGAAGAAGAAATGAGTCAATTATTATCTTTACATAAAACAAAGTATGAAATTAGTGAAAATAGAGATTCTCGATACTTCTACAAAAAGTATGGTTCTTCATATGATTTGAGTGGATTTAACCTGGAAATCGTGAGTAATCGAAATCAAATGGCGTCCATATTCGTGAAAACTTGGAAAAATGTTCAGGAAGATGCTAATTTTCAAAAGTTGAATGAAGCTGACAAAATTAAGGCATCCAATAAAGAATTTGACTTACTTTGGAACACGTAAGTACTAACATTTAATTTTAATATTACTATAATAAAATTCATTTAACATTTAAATCTTATAATTATATACATAAGAAAGAAGTGGTATTTTATGTGTATTATGTTTATTGTAGTTTTAGAAAACATAAAACATGACTACAGAAACGGATTAATAACACCTAGTAAAATCATGCAGGTTCTTTGGGGAGCCTTGTTGAATGGAAAAAATTTAAGTTTGACATCTATTGCACTCTGGTTGGCAGGAGAAAACAGTTACAATGCTGAAACATGGAAATTAAGAAAAGCTTCTTCACATGAAACTGATACAACCAATGAAAAAAGTCAAGGATATGTAGTAGAGGATATTATTCTTAAACATTTACAAAAAACAGAAGATTGCAAAATTGAAACTGAGGTAAATGGAGGAGTTTGTTCAAAATTGTTAGCTGCAGAACCAGGTATGATACATTAAAAATAATTACATTTTTTTTAGTTTAAAACTACATTGACTTCAGTCTCCCGTTTGTTTTACGACTTTCCCCTTTAGTTTTTGCCTTGAATATGTCATAGTTTTTGTTACTATTTTGTTTGGGGAAAAGCCAATTTTCAAATTGGATTTAATTTTGTACTTGAAAATAATAATTTAAAAAAGAAGTTATTTGTTAACTTTAATACAAATGTATTTTTAATACTATGTAACTATTTCTTCGTTGCCCCTTTTGTGTTATTTAGATGGTTTTGGATTTAATACTGATGGAACTGTTCAAATTTTGGAAGTCAAACATTTGAAACCATTCAAATTGGTAAAGACGCTTGAAGAAGCGTGTGATTATCCGTTGGACGGATTTTATAAGAGAGGAATCTCGGTGTTAAAACGAGGAGGAAATTTTATTATAAACCCGGGTAGTGATGTTTATCATCAGGTAACAATCAGTAATTAGATTTACATATTTTTGTGGGCTTATTATGCTCTTGCATTTTTTAAGTTCTTCATTGTAATTGTTAGAACTATGTAATATCATTGTGTTCTTTTGCAACTTACAGGTCATGTCGATAATGTCAATAACTGGCGTTTTGAAGTCTACTGTCGTTTTCAGCAACAGTAATTTAACTAATGAAGTTCTTTTTGGAATGGAAAAAGTCACAGAATCTATGTTTTATCGAGTCCCATTAAATATTACTCAACTACAACTTCATTAATATAATAGAAGAATGGAATCTGTAATGTTGGACAAAATTCATCGAGATGTTGCCAAAGCTATAGTTCGCGAAGAAATTACAGCTTTCGGAAAGTTTACCTCTAAAGCTCCAAGATTTACTTGTAATATGTGTTTGGACAATAGGGACCTTTTTCTTCCTCATGATCTCCGCCTACACAGACTACAGCACCATTATACTTGTACTGACTGTGGATTAACAACTTCTGGTAATGATTTTAACTTTTCTTAGTTATCAGTTATCAGTTAATTTTATCTATTGACTTTTGCATAAACAAGTGCAAATTTTGATTTGCATGTTTTTTTATTAGTAGAAATTTGAAATTATTTTCAATGTAACAATAAGATTAGTTGACATTTTAAATGATAATCTAATCTCACGAATTTGTTGCTACCCATTCGCTGAAATAGGCAACCTAGAAAGACAAAGATAACAATGGTCAGATTAACGAAAGTCAAAACATTCTTGAATTGAATGGAGTGTACATATAAGTATGAATCTTCAAATATAATGACATGAAGTTTTATAGCTAACCTCTATGTAAACACCTGGATACCCTGCAATGAGTTGAAAATTCATACATATTAGTTAAAAGAGTTATCTCTAAATGTCATGATTTATATTTTATCCCTAGTATTTAATAATTTTTATAAAAATTACCTTAGCAAGACTATTGGCTATTTCTCGTGAAAAAAAACCTAACTCGGGCGACTATGCCATCGAATACGGATTTTATTAGAGTGTACTGTGAGAAAGTGATGATGTAAATTTTCTAACACAGAAAATACGCCTTTTACATTCTCTAAACTGTAAAACCAAAATTTAAATCTACCGTCTTTTTACGTGTACCTTCTGCTACTCCTTGCATAAATTATGAGGAGCAGCTAAAATCGTTCATTGAATTATTTCGTACCTAAATAATCAGAATACTCATTTGATACTGGGACATGGAAATTACACATATTAAAATCCTTTCATGAAAAATGCAATTCGAGTCATGAACGTTGTTCTTATTTTAGTTTAAATTGGATTTACCTTTGCATTTTCACTCATTTCAGTTCAAGCTTTGCTTGTTCTTTGTCTTTTCACATGACACAAAAAAATCATTTTGTATTTCCTTTGCATGTGAAATTGCTACTGTTGTTATTTTGACGCTGAGTTAGATGAATTTAAGGTCAAACCGGAAGTCATCAGGAAAAGAGACAAAGGCCTAATTTTAAATGGCTTTTCTAAATTTCCTAGTCACATTTTACAAATTAATTAGTTTTTGTTACTGTAGGGGAAAACGACAATTCTTTCTAAGCTTTGTACGTAGTGCCGTAGGAATAACCCATTATACTAGATACTATGACAGCACATGATGAAAAAAAAGTAGTTGTTATAAGTTTTATGACTCGATACTGTGGTCTGTGAGAGTTGACGTAGGTTTGCTGAAGAACTTAAGTGGAAAATATGGAATAAATAACACACGTACATAAAACATTCGCTTTGTGTGCTGGCTAAAAAATCGTGAAAAACAGCTAAAACTTCACTAAACAATTCGTTGAAAATGCAAAATAAAAAATCTATAAAGCTTAAAATGAAGATGTCAGATTTTCTGGTTTCAAATGGGATGAAATCAAACCAGATGCATTAAACCACTCCAGTCGTTTTGATTCTGTATACTGGCGCTTTCATAAGAATATGAAGGAAAGAAACTGAGGGAAATTATGGGATTTTTTTGAAAATGATTTCAATTTTTGCATGCTTTACATACAATATACAAGACTATAAAGGGTTGTATCGGCGATTGGAAAATGCATTCAAAGAATCAAGTGGCTGGGGGTAATTATTATTGGTTCCGTAAACTCAATCATAATTTATGTAGTGTCACGTACTTACGCTTGTAATTGGATGAAATGGATTGAAATTTCCAATTCGGAATGAGTCCTCTTCTTATCTTCTCTCATTTTCCTTCTTTCTTTATTTCTCTCCAACAGCCGTTCTTTATTGCTGTGTGTAAATCCAGAATCCAGGGCTTGATACTCTTGATAATATAGAATATATGATAGCACATGATGTGGAAAGTCTAGTTCCGGCTCCTCCTCCCGCTAAAAAGCCACTAATATTTCTAATCGACTAACCTTCCTATTCTCCCACCATCAGCTCGTCATCCAACAAACACCAAACACCTTCGTCGTTTGGTGTTTGTTGAATGCTTCTTGAAATGCAATGCAATAATATTGTTTTATTAAGACTGGTTATGAAGTGCTAAGAATATCAAGAAAACATTGTACAGTTACAAATTATGAACTACAATATGTAAAAAGTAGCATGAAAAGTGGTCAAGAATGTAACATATTTTCAACTGTTTTGATGCTTATGTAACCTTTGTTTATTGCTTGTGCCAGATGCCTGATAGAAAAGAGAAAAAAATAGACGATGCGTAATTGAGTCAATAAATACAAAATACAGAGATAGATGTGTTAAACATAATAATTACTGAATGACTTATTTGTCAAACCAATTGATGATTTATTGAAAATGGCATTGTTATGTAATTCAGGTCTACAAGGTGGTAATTCATGAATCATTATTATTGTTAGTTCCATATTCTAGACATTACACACATGCAGTTCGAGAATTGCACGAGCGCAGTCACTCATATTTACGGCCACCTCGTACTTGTCCTGCTGAATTGTAATTGCTTTTCCCTCTTGAGACTAAAATATCAGAATACATAATTCTTTAGATTATTTACTCGTATCATTTTAATTTTAATTGTTGGCTTTCGTTTTTTTTGTTTATTTATAATAATTGCTTTGATTCCTCTTACCCGATGCAATTTGCTGGTACTGTTATTCGGAGCATTGTAGTACATGTCATAGTACAGGTCGTAGTCGGCGCGAGTGCTGGATGAGATGAATCTAGCACCATACCAATTTTCATAGTAACCGTAATCATACGGGACGGAAACCATAACTGCAAATCGTGTGCGCGAGTCAAGTTTATAAGTAAAGACAAAGACGGCACCGCAGGCTGTGTCACTATGAATTTGTAAAAATTTACATATTAATTTCTCAGTGACTTGGAAAATTTATCCTAAATCTAATTACGAAATTGTAATTCAAGTAGAACATCTTAGCACAAAGATTACACTTACCTCGTTTTTGTGAAAGAAGCGGCTTCTCTTGTCATGGGGTGTACTTTGACAGGCAGAGGATCGTGTACATACCCAGAATAACAGTGCCATTCTGGATCCGTAATAGGTTCTTGACATCTGTTTGCTGCAAAAGACGATGAAACAAAAAAAAATCTTTATATTATAGTTTAGCTAAGTACGAACTAAGTTTTCATTAAACGCTCCTTTGTGTATATTATAATTTTTGATTTTTCTGATGACTGGGTACGAAATATCACAGAAATTTTTCAAGCTGATGGAAAGCAGCACAGCATACAATTTATAAAAGAAAGAAAAATAAAAATGATAGTGTTTCTGTGTTTTGGAAGACTTACTGATTTCCACTGCACAACTTCGGTTCGTCTGTATTGCACCAGCAATATCCTGAATAGATTTACTAACCAAAGCTCCCGCACTGACAATTGCCCCTAGTGGCATGTTGTTATCTTCTTGTACTTTATAACGAAAGCAAAAAACCGGAAGGTTACGCCCAATTTGTTGAACGAAAACAGAAAACAGACTGCCTATTGGAATTAAGAGAAGATTAAACTAAATGTGACTGAACGGGATGGAATAACTTATACAGCTTGTAGATCGGTTGCTAACTGCTGTTTTGCTTGTATTTTTACATCTATGCTACGAAATGCAACTTCGCTATGTGTCCTCACATTGAATTATTATTGTATTAAACACATTGGCCGATGACAAAAGTTGTGTCTCAGTAATGAGCATGTAGTGGCATATACGAGATAAGACGTAAAGAAGATTGCGAGTGCAGAAGCCGGCTATGCTGAGAAGATGACGGGGAAATCCAACATGCATTGAGGTACCTATTGTAGGTTCTGGGAATTTATTATCTCAAAAAATTTGATTGGCAAACAAAAATAGTTGAACGACATTATCAAATGAGGGACATATGTATCATGCAAAAAAAAAGAACACATGGATTAAAAATATTCTTGTGTTGAGTATGGAATATTGAATAATTAATATTGAATAAATAATATTTGAATCTTGTGCATATTTAAAGCACACTTTTGCATAAACGTAGCAAATTTATTATTATGAGAAAATTTACAAATGATAATGATGATGTAAATTTTATAGTACAGAAAATAGACGATGTATTGGAATTGGGAGAGGATTAATTTAAATCTTAACTAGACAGGGTGGCATGGCTTATTAACTGTTAACTGCATAATATATTGTATAGCTGGAAAATATCAAAGCTGCTCTTTATCTTGTATTTTTACACTCAAGCTACTAGTACATACAAGTAGTTGTGCTATCTATACAGATACTGGTTTTTTATTATTAGTATTGGATATTGGATATATATTTAGCTCACAAGTCCAGCAGCACACTGACGGAGTTCATTTTAAAATTTTTGTATGTTTGTAGTAGAGTATACACAACGACTTTTTCATCTTCATTACCCAGACTCAATATAAATAAATACAGCATAATTTTTTAATAGACTTTCTTTTTCTACACTTTGTTTGCGATATTACGTATGTCCATGTTTTCAAAAGACCACAATATCCTTTTTTTCAATTATCTCACTTTTCCGTTTGATTCACCGAGAACGGAGGCAGCCCGTTTAGTGAATCCAAATTTCCATATACTCGGATATGGAAATTTCTTCTCCTCCATAGCCGATGTAAAACTTTTCACAACGAGGATGAACTTTACCCGGATGGCGACCACCCTGATAGCGAGCTCTGCCAATGAAAAGTTCCTCATCACCTTCAGATTTCCCTCCAATAACTGCATGCGGATGTCTGTAGCCCTGAGATGAGGCTACCCATTTAAAGCATCCCGGGGTTGACCCACAAGAACCTCATAGTCACTGACAGCGTGCTCACATCCACCCCAAGGAATTAACCCGGCGCCATGACCGTCCACAAGTTTTCCTGGAGTCAAGGAACCACGAAAATGTGCTCGAATGACGAATAATTTTCGACCATTTTCCTCTCCTCCTGCAAATGCGTCTGCGGGAAAATGTCCGTTGCTGCAATGAACCCATTCCCATGACTCCAGTACTCCGTTTTGGCCCGATCTCGGCCCTTAAGGATAATACAACAACAAAAATTACACAATTTTATTCAGGCGGCAGTGTGCAAGAGTCTTTTAATGGCGTACCCAATTTTTTCACAGCTTTGATAAAATTATTCTTGTACCATTGCCAGTTCCATAGTCTCTGTGGATGCTGAGCTCGAGAATGGCATGACTGGCGTCACTCATAGTTACAGTCACTTTGTAATTGTCCTTTTGAATCGTCGGCGTTTTTCCCTCTTTGGACTTAAAACATCAAAATGTTTAATGCAGTAGATTAGATGTGTGTATACTGTATACTCTCCTATTATTTTAATTTTCAATTGTTGGCATTGTGTTCCTTGTTTTTCATAAAATAATCTGTTCTTCAGGTTGCTCTTAGCCGTTGCAGCTTACTCTCTCTGTTGTTCTCGGAATGGTAGTACATTTGATTGAATAGCTCCTCGTCCGTGGAAGCGTCTGCTGACATGAATTTAGCACCATACCAATTGTCATTTGAGCATCGATCATACGGAACCGAAGCCAAAACTGCAAATCGTGTAGACGAGTCCAGTTTATATGAAAACACAAAGCAGGATCCACAGGCTGTGTCACTAGGTAAAACATTTGCAAATCCATGTCTCATACGTGAGTTTAAAAACTTGTAAAAACGGTTAATATTTTATCGTAAATTTAGTTATGCAATTCAAATGTTAGTAGAAGGTCTTAGAATGAAGATGACACTCACCTTGTTTTTGTAAATGAAGCAGCTTCCACTGTCTGAGGTAGTATGTGGACAGGCAGAGGATCGTGTACATGCCCAGAATCACAGTACCATTCTGGATCTGTAAGAGACTCTCGACAGTAGTTTGCTGCAATCAATCATAAAATAAAAATCCTCCTTTTACTTTACACAAGTAAACTTAGACATTATTTTAAAACACTCAAGTTCAAATCTAACACGAAACAGAAAGCGCGAACTCGTGGTAAATTTTTTTCTATCGTATCAAAAGCAACCAAAAGCAACCAGTAAGTGCCAAATGTGCATGTCAAAGTGTGGAAAAAGGCACCAAAATTCAAACGACTTCGAACATATTCAAAATTATTACTGATTGTCAATGCACAATTTCGGTTCGTCCCAATTGCAGCAGCAATCTCCTGAATGGAAGTGGATGCCAAAGATGCCCCAGCGATAATTGCGGATGCTAGTTCTGCCATTTTCTTGCTGTCTTGCATAAAATTATATCACAAGGAAGGAAAAACGAAAAATTGAATTCAAAATTTGAAATGAAAATTGATAACAGACTGTTGCGGCTCACGAGTGGGTACAGAATGCAGTTTTTGAAAAATATTAACTATGAATCTGGTTAGTTAGGGGCCAGTCCTTAGTGGTGTGAAAAATCAAGTTCAGGCTAAAATAACATAATTGTGTATTCTATTTATGAATTGGCGTTTTCAAGAGCGACCTGTGTGTATAATTACTATGGTAATTACGTTCACACGTCGCTCTTGGGAACGCTCACTCATATATTGTACACGCAAACACAACAACACATCACTCATGATCTGAATTATGAATATTAAATATTGAAACTTGATGACGATTTAAAGCTTAATAAATAAAAAGTTGACACAACGAAAGAAAAAATTAAATGAAATATTAAGTTTAAACCTTGGAATCCACATCTAAGGCCTGGTTGTACAAAAGAAAATTTTACAAACAGGAAGAAAAATTGAGGAAAAATTTTTTATGTTCTGGAATTACCCTTCTTAAAAACCGTAAACGCGATTGAAAGACTATGGGATGGGCCTATAATCATAACCTGAGAGTATGACCTTACAAAATATATGCATATCAAAGCCGGAGTTGAGCTCTTAAAAATATGGGAAAATGAAAAGCAAAGTCACTCATATAGAGTTACGCAAATGACAAAGTCGAAAATTTTCTTTTTTTAAATGACTTGTTTTCGCTTGTGGTGGAACCCCACAATCTTCAAAATGATTCCGCATGTGCATGTATATATACAAGTTTTAAAAATGGAACGCTACCGATTAAGTGCTCTTTACGTCCATATTTTTTGATGGTTTTATCTAAATAGTCCAAAAACAGCCATTTCCACAAACTTCCATAGCCAAAAGCCTGAGGCTAAAACTAAAGGGCTTACCAATGCCATATTTGAGAATTGCCATAAAGGCATTGTACCATGCCGTATCCCATGAAATCCCTTGGACTATTAAGCTGCACAGAAATGTACAAAAACGTTAAACTCTGGGTCAAAAACATATTTCAAGACTTGAATTTCTTCAAATACTTGCCTTCGTTCTCCCCATGTTTGAAAACTTTGGATTTTTATGTTTGGTCCTTTAAGGGCCCATGACCTTTAGCAAGTGTCACCGGAGTTTGGTAGAGCGACGACGCTCCTCTTTTAAAATACAGAACAAATTTATGTACATGTCACTTATGTAACATCGTTGTTTGACGGAGGTCTATACTTTGGTCTCCAACGAAGGCCAACGGCAGTTGTTTTAAATGACAAAAATACTGTGTTATGTGCACATTATGACCCCTTTGTACACTAAATATGGGCGAGATTTGTAGTTACCGTCACCCCGCTTACTCTTCTAACCTTACACGATGTTCTCTCCTGGTTGTTTGGTGTTGAATCATTGAGCATTGAGCACATTGACAGGTACAAATATGAGTCACAGTAGTTTTCAAAAATCAAACAAATGTGCTGTAATACTTGCTGACACTCGTCACTCCGGTTCTACAAGTTTTCAGTACAATGTGTAGTGTGTACAATATTTATGTGCAAAAAAAAGTTGACAAGGACACACGCATGTTGAGAGTTGGACAACAGCACAAACAGTAGCAACATTGTTTACTACATGCTTTTATATGCTGTGTAAAGTGTAAAGCAACTTGAAAAAGATGCCTATGCACAATGGCCAGTGTACAGATTGAGTGCGCTTTGCATCAGCTATACTAAATAAGCCATGTGGGAATGCTTACGTTTAAACAAGACACGAGACATCACATTCAGCTGCACAACTGAATTCTAAGAAATTCCAAGAAATTGTAATCATTTAAAAATACTTGGAATTTGGAATACAAAATACCAAGATAAAGAACAATTAATTTTCAATTTTTGCAAGTGGACAATGTCGTCTTTATACAAAGTATGGCTTCAAGGTAACTATTTTCCCCGTAATTTCCTGATTTTGATATGATAATTGCATGTTTATGATAATGAACAAGTTAGTTTCGTGAGTATTCTCTCTTCGCACTTTACACTTTTAAACCCTACACGTGTAACACGGAAAATGGAATGCAGAACGTGGACAATTAACATGAGAGAAGATATACAGTATTAATTGTGCAGGAGTGCAAAAAATAATTTAACATGTGATTTCTGCAGGTGAGATGATATTCCAAAGCTATACGAAAGCATCAAAATACAAATACAGACACAAATTCAAATACAACTTAAAAGACGCATGTAAAAATTTGGGCATTTTTTATATGGACAAAATATGCTTTGTACAACTGTAACTTTGGAAAATAGTTCTTTCAGGTTGACTTGACTGTTTGCATTTAAAATACACAATATGCAGAATACAGTACAGGAGTAGAATTGACAAGAAAGATGTTGATGACAAAGCTTTTGCCATACTCCATACTCAAATATTCTGCCTCTTTGTTGAATCGCCTCACGAACTTTTTCCGGAATTATTGATAGAGATGTCCTTACGAGCCCAATAAAAAGGGAAATGATATCAGTCTTCTAGATTCTAGAAGCTCTACATCAACAAAAGGTCCACACGACGACTTCTTCATCTTCATGACCCAAACTCAATATGATATACATTATACATGTATAAAGCATTATACATATGTTTTAATGGACTGTTTTGCTACATATTTTTTAGTTTGACTCACTCAACCGTATTTCCACATGCTTTCAAAAAACCACAATCTCCTCTCGTCAAGTTTCATTTTTCTGCTGCTCCTTTTTCTTTCTTTTCCATTGAGAATCGAGAAGGAGCTTGAGACCGAAGCAAAGTTGTCTACAATTCACAATTGTCTACTGTTTTTGGTTTTGGTTTTTTGGAAAACCAAAAACTTGCTATTTTTCTGGGTAAAAATTGGAAATCGAAAACATGGTACGTAGGTACGTAGAGCAGTGTGATGTTCTACGTATCTTCCGTTTATTTCTATACACAATATACAAGGTATTTGATCCGATCCGATACGGAGTGTAAGGATACAGGATACGTTCAGAATCTAGAATCTAGAACCTAAAATCCGGGATATAAGCGTAACGCGTAATGAATGAAGAGTTGAAACCTGTAAATAATTTATTGGGCAAAGTGCTAACTTTTCCAAGCGAAAGAAGGGATGAAAATGACACGTTTTCTCCAGAGAAAAGTCTTCTTTTTTCCCTCCCCCTCAGCACTTACTACATGTAATATGTATGTACTTGCAACTTGCAACAGTAAACAAGACAGGCAAATACGCCGATGTACAGGAAAATATGGAGAAAAGTAAGGATAAAGGATCAGAGAAAGAAAAAAGGGAGAAAACTACCCAAAAGATCAGAAAGTGTACAGTGTACATTGTACAGGGAAAAATGTACTTGAAAATTCACCACCACACCCGAATCCGAATCCAAATCCAAATCCAAGTTTTGCGTCTCCATGTACAATGTACAGAAAAGAGAATTGAACCAATACACAAACAGACCAAAAATCTTGAGAGTACAAAAACCTCCGAGTTTAAAAGAATTTTTTGTAGTTGTGAATCCAACTCTGAGAATCAAATTTCAAATCATCACTTATTTTATAAAGATTTCAGCTTTTTACTCTTAAATCCTAAATTGTCAGTCTACTAATCTCGTAATCCCAGATCCGAGAGCTTTCAAAAGCTCGTAGATCTACTTATTTCTACAAAGAAACGAGCAGAGAATGTTCAAAAATTATTAAATAAATTGACCAAGAGAATTTCCCACCAAATGCCTGAAATTGTGGACAGAACTACTCCATGCTCCATAGAACAAGGATTCACTTACCGCTTTTGAGTTTAGATCAAACTCAAGATCAAGATCCCGAGGAGGAAAAGAAAAACTCGTGGAGCATCTCAAGAATCAGGAATCAAGAATAATTCTATTTTCATGTAACATCTAGAATCTAGAAAATATAACGCAGTTAGAAGTACATCCGCTCTAACTGTAATTTTTCCTCCATCTCTTTCTGTGCGTATTAAAAACGGTGGAGGTGGGCAGAAGCGAAAGAGAAAGTAAAAATAGCAGACCAGATAAGACAAAAGATATTATTACATGTACGTATGTACACATAAAACTACAAATGCACATGGAGGAGAGACAGCGTAAGAAAAATCTTTATCCGTAGAAAACACAAACGTTAATTTAATTATGTCCCCAGTCTAGAGTCTAGAATCTAGAGTCTAGAAGGCAAAAAGCTGGGAAAAATTCATTTCCCTCGTCGTTTCCAGATTAGATTATTTCCGCGGTCAGAGGAAGGGAAAAAAGATGAGCATTCTCTCAGCTCCACATGGAACTAGAACAACTAGGAGCAACTAGGAAAAGAGCAGGGAAAAGAGCATCGTTTTCTCCAGTGGAGTTCCAGCAAGTGGATACTGGATACAAAACTATGTGGATGGGATATTCACAATCATAAAGCAAATGACTTTCTTCGCTTTCCCTTTCCCCAAATCTTGTACAATGTATTTCCAATGTAGAATTTAGAGTGTACATGATATTAGTAATAACTAAACGTGTATCTATATCTATTTCTATTTCTGTGCTTTTGTACAATGTACAATTCACAATGTCCAGGGATGATCGGCATTAGAAGAACAAGAAAAAATCCAGTGATTGAGAATGGACAATGCCATTACATCCACTTACTACACATTTTCAAAACTACGTACCGTACAAAATACAATCCAATATCGGATATGCAATACGCACATATTTACACGCATTTTATGGTATTTTCTACTGCTTTCTTTCCCCTCATCTTCGTCTTGAGTCTTGAGGCTTTAGTCTTTACTCAAAGTAGAATGAGAAGTATCGAGTGTGAAAAGCGGAGACTTGGACTTAAGACAGAAGAAAAAGAGAGAGAGGGAGAAAGAGGGAAGAAATATAGAAATACTTATGTCGCATATTCCCACATTATATAGAAATTGATACCGAGAAGGAGAGAGAGAAAGAAAATAGGCGTATGTACGTAAATATGTGTGATATTGATATGATATAAGTACCTCCTGTCTTGTGTATGATCTTTGTATGTATAGGAAAAATTCCTCTGAGCTTTCGTCTCTTCCTCCCCTAAAATGTTGCACATCTGTTCCACTGCTCCAACTTTCCAGCTACAATTGCTTCATTTCTCAGAGACAGAGACAAAACTAGAACCAGAGTCGGAGGAAGAGGAAAAGGAAGAGACTTGGTTTTAGTTTTGGTTTTGGTACTTGAATCTATCCAGTGAAAGAGCTAGAACTAGAGCCAGATGATATTGCAATTTCCCAATGAATCTTTCTCCTACTTTTGTGCAGAAAATATGGCTCTTCTTCTACTTTTCCCTAATGCTCTATTCGCATCACATTCTCTCTCTCTCTCTCTCTCTTTATCTTTCTGTCTCCACATGAAACTTTCACTTTCTACTTTCTTCCATTCGCATCGTATGGTTTTGGATAAGTATTTCTTTGGAAAAAACTCATATTCTTTATATCCTTATCTTTTTTCTCATCCCCGCACCACACTACACCACACCACATTGACATTCCCATATGCTACTTGTATACAAAGTTATATTATTATCATTATTATATTATGTCATAGACATGAGTGTACAGTGTATACAGTATTCAGTGTGCGAATGCTACATAGAAAACTCCAAATCCCAAAATCTAAATCTGCCAGTTTTCTTTCACACAATCAGAACTTCAACTCCAAGTCCAACTTCTACTCCAACTGCAACTCGAAACTTGTAGAAAAATAATACATTGAACATTGAACTGCCGATGAATTGAAATTGGCCATTTTAACTCAAACTGGAGCTCGAGACTCGAGACTTGAGACTTGAGTCTACAGACTTGAGCTGGTAAAAAAACTGTAAATGGTTCTTCATTCTTCAATTCTTGATCTTCAAGAATTCAAGACAGTGGCAGCCGGCAAGATTTTGTGAAAAAATTCAAGCTGTTTCATTATTATACTTGTAGTTTTGCTCACTGCAACTTTTCCCTTATGATTTAGAATTTGTATTTGTCCAAATTTCATGCCTTAAAATCAAGGAAAACGTATGTAAACCGTACAAAATATCAAAATATATTGTATCATAGAGAATACATAAATTTTTCATCTTTTTCTTGACGGTTTTGGTCTTCTGCTTTCGTTCTTCTATGCTTGATTTCTTATGTATTTTTCTTGAGATGAGATGGAAAATCCAAAGATTCAAAGGAGAGACATTCCAGAATCTAGAATCTAGAATCCAGAATCCAAACTCGAAAAACCAAAGTCCGTCGACCACCGTCTATCTCTTTTTTGTGGTAAATCTATTCTTTTCACGTAAACTTTCTCGGTAGTTGTGCCTGCGTGTGTGTGTGTGTGTTTGGATGAGGAAGGGAAATGTGAGGTCATTATTTACGCACCAAACTCATCTCGTCCGTTCTCTCCCGCTGCTTTCTACAATTCTACAAACAAAAACTCAACAAGGCTACAGCTATTTTCCTGCATGTACGTATGCGTCTACGTGAAAAAGTTGACGAATGGAACAAGTCTGGACAATACAACGCAACACAATACAATGGGAAAGCATCATGGACCAAAACCAAACTAAAGAGGCTAAAGCTAAGATTCGAGTAAACACGACTGTTCACAATAAGAACGGCGCACCTTGTACATACAAAACAGGGTCTAATGTACACAATACACAATACACAATACAAAACACACAACACACAACTCACAAGAACAAAAACAAGTATAAGAAAAAGCCAAAAAATCAACAACAAAGAAAAATGTCCATGTACATTTCACAAACAAAGAGGAGCCAAAAACCATACACCGTACAAGCACAACAAACAGAACCAAACAACAAAGTACACATAATAAAGTTGGAGTGGTAAAACTTGATCAGCTTTATCGAGTTAGAGGATGAAACAGAAAAAGCAAGAGAAAGAGAAGGAGAAGAAGTAAGATAAACAGTACACAAAGTAAAATACCGTAAACCGTACGGCACATAACTCCAGACTCCAGACTCCAGATTCTAGATTCCGAATTCCGGATTTCAGAGTTCACCAAACAACAACAACAACTCATTGTTACCATCAAAACTTGGAATCCAGAATCACAAAGTGCAATGAAAGGCAAAAGATAAATAAAGATGGAGATTCTGCTAATCTATAAATTAGGAGTAAAATCGTCGATTACACCAAAACCCAGAACCAACTACCAGATTGTAATTCATTCCTAATTTGTAATTTACTATTTTGGTGCGGAACGAAATATATTTTGTTTTGTGCATTGTACATTTACGAGGATGGTTTAATGGTAAATATTATTGATCTTTGCAATTACCGCCAAAGTGCTCCATCGTCCGACGTATGCGATGATAAATACTGTACAGATTACAGATTAAAGATACTGAGAGCAATTCGGCCCTGAATTCTAGATTCTGGATTTGACTTTGAATTTCCCGTGTATTTGATTAAGCAGCATTAAGCATAGAGTAAAGAGTAGTGTGAGCAGTGAGCAGTGCAATTATGATTCTAGATTCCAGATTGTGGTTTACCTGAGGCTCTCACATCTCACATTCGGAATAATAAATGTGCAGCGTACAATGTACAGTGTACAGAGCACAACTCCAGATTCCAGATTACATCATTTCAGAATTAATGATCTGAATTCTTAATCAAGTTAGCTTCATGGACGTGGATCGACGAGTCCCGTTGCAAGCATCAAAATCAAAATCAAGCTATATGTCTATATCTATATTCATGCATGTAATATAATTGGGTTAATCATTACACACAACACACAACTTATGTACATAGGAATCTACTGATATCTACATTTTGTATTTGGAGAGAAAGAGTTGTTGCAGGTAAAAATTCCTCCGACTACGAATGAGATGTGTACGGATTTTGTGCGTTGGAACGTGGAACGTAAACGTTAAATGTCGAATGTCGAATGTCGAATGTTGGATTTCTGTGGAGATGGTAAATTGCCTTGCAGGGTTTTGCTGGCCTTGCATATTAATTTACCGCACATTGATCCATTCATTTCAATGGTTGAGGGTTGTGGGGCCGTGAGAGTGATTAGTGGGGTTTTATTGGCTCTAAAGTCTAAACTCCAAACTCCAAGCTCCAAACTCCTTGCTTCCTGCTTCCATCTTTAGACACAGGACGGAGTCGAAAAATAGAGGAAGCAGTAGAATTCTCAACTCAACTCAACTCAATTCAACTCAGCACCATTACAATTACAAGAAAGCCCACCTGGGTGAAATAAATGGAGATTGGAGATTCTAGATTCTAGATTCTAGATTCTAGATTGGAGATTGTAACATCTGTGTTCACTCACTCACTCACTTGATTCTTTGATTCTTCATCCACACTCTTTCCCGCTTTCCTCTTTCTCTGATTCACTGTTAACTATTCGCAGTCAACTTGGAACTTGGAACTTGGGAAAGTTGAGACTTTTACTGTATATTTCCGAATTTGAAATTTATGGGAAAACGGAATACTCAACGATCTTCCTATTTCATACTTGATACTTAAGATCTCACGCTTAAGATCCCAGATTCTGCTCATATTAATGCTCAAAGTGAGCTGATGGCTGAACCTAAAACTCTTGCAAAAAGTTGAGAACGCAAGAGTTCAGTCAAACTTCATCTTGTGCCTTGTGCACGTGCAGATTATGACAATGACTAAAATTGGAGAAAATTCTAATAAAGTTAACACATCTGTCATATACATACTACAGATATATGTTCACTAATATCAGCATTACACATAGTATAAAACTTGTCAATAAAACTGAGACTCTAAATTGCAAAATTTCATTTGGAAATTTGGGCTTTGGACTTTGGAGTTTTTACGATATGAACCACTTTCTCAGAAATGAGGAAACTGACAAAGTATTTAGAACAAGAATCAAGAATCAAAACTTGTGCATTTTTAAAGGAAAACCAATTTTTTTACATTTTCCCCGTTTCTCTTTATCAAAAGAAAGATTAAGTCTGAATTGTAATTGGTAAATGCCGTTAAGCTTACAGCGTACAGTGTGCAGCTACAAATACGGATCCGGATTTTGCCCTGAGATTTCTCCGTATGATGTGATCGGTGATCGGATTTGTCTCAAATTGTTGTGAGAACCAAAAGAGGGGAATGCAGATGATTGTGTAACAAATTTCACGACTCAGGAAATACAAAACATGAGTTTGCCATTAAACTTCATCAGAAAAAATCTTTGCTTTGTTATGTAATTTCGAAGTTTATCCTCCACCCGGGATTTTCGTGATGGAAACACAAACTTGACACTTGACACACCAGCTCCTTCGTATTTGTATTGATATAAGAAAAATGTTGAAGCTGCGACGGTACTGTAGTTTTTTAATTGAAATCAGAAATCAGAAATCAGAATCTTTAGACAATCATCAAGCCTTCGATTTTGTGTTCAAGGGAAAACCAAAGTTACAGTTAGAAACTAAGAAAAATACGAGCATCTGATTTTATCTGCCAGATTCAAAAAATATTTCATCATTCCGTTCACTGCTAGACTCAAGTAGTTTTTGCTGTACGCTACTGTACTGTACAAAACGAACAACATGGAATATAAGAGCATAAAAAGAAAAAATAGCTGTTATAATTTCATCTAAATCCATCCATCATTTATAATTGTCCGCTGGATTGGATTTGGATTTGGATTGGTTAATGCAATAGACGGA
Source organism: Sminthurinus aureus (assembly GCA_034698265.1). Taxonomy (NCBI): domain Eukaryota; kingdom Metazoa; phylum Arthropoda; class Collembola; order Symphypleona; family Katiannidae; genus Sminthurinus; species Sminthurinus aureus. Next base: position 10,544 of record JAQGBH010000338.1, on the reverse strand, counting down.
CAGGGAGAAAACTGCTGTCTCGTCACCAATATCAAGTTGCTCATTCGTCACATTCACATTGACGCTGTAAATTTCTAAAAATCTAAGTTTACGATCGTGTACTTTGGATCGTGTACTTTGGATGGCCATTTTGAGCCACTCGGATGTTAACTGTAAAACTGTATTGTTCAATCACTTAACTCCCTATTTTCTCCACTCCTTTTCTACTGGATGTCTGGATAACTGGATAACTACTGGATAAAAATAAAAAGAATCCTCAACTCTCCAGTATCCAGTGTTTTTCTCGTTCTATTCCTCACAGCCAACGGACGTACGTCACCCAGTTGATTACGGGTAAATGAGATGGATTGAATTACAATCTTTTCCGTACTGCTGGTTTTCCAAGTGATTTCATCATTTCTGCTCCTTCATTCTCCAAACTCTGTACATCAGACATTCTACATGTTTAGCACTCTCCATGCTCAATGCTCCATGCTCACTGCATGTTTTTATGTTTTCCCCTTGAAAAGTGTCACTAGGCTCAAGAATAAATTAAGAGAAGATGATGGATGGCTCGGATTTTCCAGTTGGATTTGGATCTTTCTATTTTCTCTTTTTAAAGGGTTGCAATCAACTACAGTGATTTTTTGGACTTTGACGTTAGATTTTTGCATTGTTAAGAACTTTATTCCTATTGTTATTCCTACTCTTTGCTCTGTGCTCTGTAGTCTCTATTTTATAAGTATCATTTATTCCTTTATCAATAATAATAATAGATTTTTATTTTTCGGGATTTGTAATGATTCAACCGCACATTTTGTATTTCAAAAAAAAAAAATTATTTCATAAAAATGTGGAGGGTGAAGGAAGTAGGAATGAATCACTTTATTTTTATCAACATCAAAACACCAACATTAACAATATCCAATTCACTCCAATCCATGAAATAATATATTCTGGTTTCTGATAAATAGTAAATTATGCTCCTTTTCATTTTGATTTTATTACTACTATTTATGATTTTTTTGTATCTAGAATCAAGAATCTAGAATGAAGAATCTAGATGCATAAAAACCCCAGGGATAAAAGTTAATCACTTGACCCTCTATCTATAATTTTTAGGGGATTTCAATCAGCATTTCGTCATATCTGCCTATTTCTTGTGATTTTTCTCTGTAATTTTTCATAATCAAGCCAGTGCAGTGCCAGTGGTCGGCGTCATATTAATACATAGTCCGAGGGTTTTAATATTCGGATATTCGAATATTTGGAAGTCAAATAAAGAATCCTATGGAGAAAATGACTAGGAAAACAAACGGAAACAGCAGTGAAAAAAATGTGGAGTAATGGGAATAGTAATAATAATACAAGTCATTCTGAGGTTGAATATTGAATACTGAATATAATAATACAGGAACTGTTACACACTGCTCCTCAAAATGCTGTGCAGACCGTGAATGTTGCTTGTCAACTGGGAATCGGAAATGTGCATTTGGCATGTACGGCATAACGCACAGACTACACCAAACACATATGTATGTACAATCCTCAGCGTATGAATTAATGGCGTCGGATTCCTCGTTCAAAAAGCATGTATGATGACATAACATAATTTGGTGCGGCAGAGCAGAGCACGAGTAGTTTATTGTATCATGTGTGTATTGCGATTGGGATTGGGGTTTTGATTGGGTGGAAAGTAAAAGTCATCGGGCTGTGAACGTTTCAATGCTCCCTGATGACGACTCCAAACTCCGAGCTCGGAACTCGTAGTGCCTACTGCATGCATAAAGGAAGGTCACGTGTCAGGAACAAAACTGTCCTACTGCCTTTTATTTATCTCGCTGCATGTGATTTGTGATTGTATCTATTTCTAGATTGTAGATTCTAGATTCTTCCTCTTTTGCAGATCTGAGGACGGAGGAGCTGCCCCAATCATGCCTATGCAAAACACATTTTGGTTTTTGGATTAGACCGTCTAGATTCTAGATTCTAGATTTTCCGATAAGTACAAAGCTATATTAATATTCTAAATAAATGTTCTGCAATCTATCTTCTGTATTCGATGTAACTTTTGCTCCTCTTTCTTTTGTCTTATTTCCAATACATATGCTTACATATACATATTTGCTAAAGTTTGTATAAGTATTTTTCAAAAGATCTGTAAAATCTATCCTTGTATTTAATTCTAAAGACAATAATAATAAAATAATATAATTTAACAGTAAAATGTCATTTAACGTTGAATTGCGTCAAGGCAGAAAACGGTGTTGTCTCAGTGTTGACTGCACCCCTAAAACTTGAATATGAAACATCAAAAACACCCTTTAATTTTAAATCCATCCCCTAATTAATTTGTAAAGGAAACATCATGAGCATCATGAACAAACCATATCTACACAAGTCGGACTGTTTCGCTGTTCAAGTGTCATCTACAGAGATATTGGTTTGGGGTTTCAAACGCACTCTCTGTCAGAACGTGACTCCTCTTCCTACTTTTAATTTTTGCTGCATATCATCTGCAGCCTGCAATAATAATATTTTTTAAGGCTTCGATGGTGCTTACAGCTTACAACTTACAACATGCAGAGTTTTTTATTCACATATTCTGGATTCTGGGGTTAGCAATTTTCTGCAAAAACACAAACGTTGCAAACCCTTTGCCCTTTGCAACTTTTAACAAGAAAGTCTGTGAATGTCCCCAAAACATGTGCTCTAGATTCTAGATTCTAGATTTTGGATGGCACTTACAGCGCATGCAGAACCTTTTATCTGCAGACCAGACCAAAGACCACAGAGCAATAATAATAGTTAATGATGCAAAAACTTGAGTAGAAAATCCGCAATACAGATATAGTCAACAGTACAGAAAATAGAGCATGCAGCATGTGTCTCAACAGCAAGCGATTTTTAATCTATGAAAATTTGTCCTAAATTCCACAAAATACTAAGTGTCTCATAATTTACGAGGATTAAAACTCTGTAAAAAATTCTCATGTTCTCATGTTCTAATTGTTAACGAAAAGATAATGGTCTAGTTAAACTGGAACGGAGAAGAACTTTGATCTTAAGTGTACATTGTACAAAGTACTTTATTTTAAGTGTCTTATGTTTTATATTGCAGTCACTGTACACTGTACACTGTACATATTGAATTAGCTGTGGTAGTGTGTGAGATGAGCGTAGCAAGAGAGAGATTGTACAATTGAATAAAAGACAGTAAAAGGTACACATTTATCTTTTATGGCCTCTTGGGCTGCGGTTGGAATCGGATTCGGACAAAGAACAAGAGAAAAGAGAGGGGCCAAAATGTAACCACAAACGAGGAGCAAGAACAAGCACAAGGACAATAATTATAATGACCGTTTTTGTCCAATTCAGCTCGTCTCCCACTTTTCCTCTTTCATTCATTCTTTCTCTCTCTCTCTCTCGTTTTCTGTTTCTTTCTTTCTCTGAGCAATGATTCACAGAACCAATTCATATCTATGCCAATTTATATTCTGTGACGGGCCTTCCTCTTTCATGTTTTCTCCGTCAACTTGCACGGCACAATGCGAGCTCGTTCTCTTTATTCTCAGAGATTTCCTTTTTTCCTCTTTTTATTCATTTATTTATTTTCCCTATTTATTCTATTCACAGTCACAAAAAACACATTATTTTTAGCTAATTCCATCTTTTTTGTCTTCCAAAGATGAACCAAATGAAGCCAAGGCAAAAATATAACAAAATGTAATTTTAGTTTTGAATTGACATTGTTAAAAAATCAAATGTTATACGTAGGAAAATGCACATGAATTATCTCGCACCATTTGATATTCATTATTCATTTATTTATTTACTTGAGCATTGAGCATGCAAAATAGAAAAATAGGGGTTTCGGCTGCATAATATATTGATGGACTACAGAGTTTCCAAGGTACAAAGTCAAGATCTTGAATGTTGAATGCTGAAGCATCACCAGGATCACAACTTGTAGCGAATTTTACATTCTGCCGGAGTCTCAACTCGATCGAAGATCGGAGTTGGAGCTAATGTAAATCTTTGTGCTTATCTGAACCTGAGTTGGTTTCAAAATCAAATGGGATCCAAAATACAAATAGTAGAGAAATAGCAGAGAAGAAAAGGGAATTCCAAATTTGCCTAACGATAAGTTTATGTACATGAAACTGTTTTGTGTTTTGACTTGTACACCATCTCCATCTCCATCTTCTCAGTTCCAGCTCCTTTTCTTTTTTCTCCTCTATTTGTGTGTTTTGTGTTTTGACTGTGAAAAGGAGAAGAAATAAAGAGATCCTTTAAGACTAAGGCTCTACACTCTACATCCCACATCTGCATTCTGCATTCCGCATTCATCGCAGGGTCAACAACAAAGCGAAGGCAAGCCATCGCCATCGCCATCGTTTGACGGATGTACAACACACTATAAAATGCATACTATACACTCGTGTTTACAGCGTACGGAGTACGGAGTTTAGAGGAAAGGGACAGTGACAGAGTTGAGTTGTGTGTTGAGTGTTGAGTTTCTCTCTCCTGTCGAAAAGTTTTAGCCTCTCGTCTTCGTCTTCATCTTTATCCTCATCCTCATCGAGGCAGCGAAGGATCCTTGTTTATCTTTGTGAAGAAGATGAAAAGCCTTCGGTATTCGGGCATCCCTCCATCTCTCCCATGTCAATGTATACATACAAAAGAGCTAGTGTGTAAGTGTGTGTGTGTTGGTGTAAGTTGCCATCAAAATCCCTGTCCGCCACGAAAGGAAAACAACTGGAAACTGTGAACTGTGTTTCATGGGGCTGTGTTTTTAATGCACCCAAAGCTCCCAACTCCCAGCTAAATCCGTCTCCGTGTCTTGCACGTTCAGTGCATACGAAAATTCGTAATTTATACCCAATTCATGGAGTTAAATATCCTAAAAGTTGTCAAGAGGAGAGAGAAAGAGAGAGAGAGAGACAGAGGGAGAGAGCTCAATGCATAATAATAGACATGATAATAATAATAATAATACAAGGGATTCCAAAATCCACAATCTGCAATCAAAATACTCTATGCTTTATGTTCTATGCTCTATGCACAATGTACACAAACTAATAATAAAATATGTATGTAAAAGCGATCGTTTACAATTAAACTCTCATTATTTACATCGATGAAACCCGAATTATGTTTTCCCAGACCAAACGGAGGAGGGACGAAAAGAAGATGAAGCCGGTGCTGGAACTGGAGCTGGAACAACGTAGCAAAGTATAGAGTATAAATTTGGGATCAAATGTATTCATCTAGAGTCTAGAATCTAGAATCTAGAGTTTCGAGTCAGTGGGGGAGATGAAAATCTAAAGAGAATAGACTAGACGATGGAGATGACGATGGCGATCACGGATTTGTTAATGCAGGAGCGTATTTGTTTGGGTATTTACATATTCCTGGATAAATTGATGATACTTTGGATTTTGGACTTTGGCCCGGGTGGAAACAAACACTGATACAATGTACATTGTGCATTGTGCATGTATGCAGGGAAACTTTTGAGCTGGAGATGGATCAGGATCAGGATCTTGAGTTTCGACTTCATTAATAGTTCTCAGACAAAGCTTGTTCTTTCTTCTCCTCTAAAGCTCGTAGTTTTCTCTTTCTCATTGTCTATCCTCTGTTGTGTTTTTCCGAGAATAAAAGATGATGAGGGGAGAAAAGGAAGCGAAAAGCGAGAGGCGAAACGGAGAACGAGAACGAGGGTCACAGGTAATTTGTCAGAGGGTTTCGAATTAATTAAAGGTTTCCCTTCTTGATTACCTACGTCAACTTGAAGAGAAATCTCCGAGTCTTTGAGTCTCCGAGTCTGCAAGTCTTCAAGTCCCTGTCTCTTCTCTTGTATGTGTTTTTAGGGGTTGGAGTTTGGAATGGCTTCTGCTGTGCTGTTTTCTTCTACTTGTTCCACGGCTACGGTTACTGTTCAGGATTCGGATTAACTGGCCAAGCTTTTTTGTATTCAACGGACAGCGTAACTCCCTCTCTTTTTCCTCAGTCTTTAGGCTAGAGTTCTAGAGTCTAGAGTTACAACCCTCGAAGGACGATCGACAACGAAAACGAAAACGAGAAAAACGATGACGAGGAGCAAAGAACAGGACAAGAGAAAATTCTAAATCCGAGTACATGGACAGACAAGGCAGAGACAAAGAAAAGACAAAGACACGGACAAAGACATGGGGAAAATTCAATGGAAAGGACAAGACGAGACAAGACAATACAGCCAATCAAGTTACATGTTATTGTTATTGGGTATCATGTCCTTTCTTCATTGTACTTTGTGTATGTAACATGTTTTAATGTATTATGTCATCAAGGCAAAGGACTCGCTTTCCTTTCCTTTCTAGGGCAACTGGCGACTTCAAGATTCTTTAACCTTCTCAATTCTCGATTGTCAATGCTTGATTCTCAATTCTCAATGAATTTACAAAGGCAGTAATTATTTTAATTTGTTGTACTATTGACTGCTAATTTCCCAGTAAAATACGAACATGAATGTTACAGCCACTATTTTAAACATTTAATGATGTAGAATCAAATCTCTTTTAATTTTCCCGGATTAAAATATTCATGTATGTGTTTGGTTCTCTAGAGTCTAGAGTCTAGACATCTACTTAAATACTGTATTTACTATCATGGATATTTGTGAATGCTGTTTGTAGTTTGTAATTCGTGTAGACTGCAGACTAAAAAATATTCGTATAGACTGAAATTTTATACGAGTTTGACTTGTAATTGGAAAAGGGATTTTGGGAATTCAGCATTCTGTTTCATCATTTAAAAAGGATAATGAGTTTTTATACCAAAATAATACTTTTTCAAAGAGAGAGAACGAGATTCATCATGACCATCTGGAATCTGATATGTAATTTGTAGTAACAAGTAATTTTAAAGGATTATTAAAATATCACTTTCAACTTTCAACTCCTCCTCTGATTTTTTAAAGACAATTTTAATAAGGTTGTTGAAACTGAACTGTTGTTGAACATTTTCAAAGTTTCCCGGTTGCCGGTTAAAAATTGGAAACTAGAAAGTGAAACCCCTTATTTTTATGTGTAGTGTTTTCTATTATGCATAAAGTCAGAATTTACAATGCTAAATAGACAGTGTATTTTCAAGTAGTTTTATATAGTCGTTGAATTCTCCAGTTCTCCATTTTTTGACTTTGTAGACTTTTGTGAATCCCATTTTTTTATGTATTTGTAAAGTACAATGTTTAACAGAGAGATACAAAACATGAAATAGGAAATGTGCAAATTTTCCCATATTCATAATAGAAAGTTGAGTTTTAAGTTGACAGGAATTTCTTTATTTTTACCCTTTTTTCGTTTCTTCACATTGTACAAGCATGTAGCTTTCTTGATATTCTCTCCTTTCACCATGCTCCTAAATTTCTCAAGAAATTCAGATAGGAAATAAAAAAATACAAAATACACGATAAACAGTGATGGGGACGGTGAAAAAGTCCTTTCGCGTGCATATGCATGCTGCATCTGTTGTGTTGTCTCTTCTCTAGATTCTAGACTCTAGACTTAACAAAAACTGAACCTGAACTGAGCTCAAGTTTTTGAAGAGGAAAATCGAGAGGACGGTAAGCCCTTGGAGACAAAAAAAATATGAATGTGAATTTTTTCTCGATAAAAAATTACTCTGACAATTTTTTTTCATATCCGATGAAATATTGGTGACTGTCTTGCTCTGCTTCGCCTTGGGTTGCTTTGCCTTGGCTTGCTTTGAATGCCTGAATGTCTGAATGTCTGAATGCCAGATGGTGAATGAATTTGTTGTTTCCTTGTCGTTTCTTCTTCTACTTTCTCCCTTTCTCCTCTCATTTTACAAGAAGACGAAGACGATGAGGAGGAGGAAGGATGAGGATTTTCTCTGTCGTCCACATCCCGTACAGTTGCAGAAATGACTTGTGTGTACAATATACATGGAAAATATGAGTATGACTATGAGATTCTAGTCTAGAGTCTAGAGTCTAGAGTCTCCAGCCTCCAGTCACTTTCTCATTCCTCAAGCTTTCTGGTCATAATTCACATTTTTCAGGAAAATTGCAATCTTTCTCCCACATCTTTTCCGAATACCAAGATGAATACTTTATACTTGTTTTCCCTTCCGTCTCCTCTCACAACACACACAAACACATGCAGAAACAGAATGTGGAGACACCACGACATGTTTGTGACCCCTTCTAAATCGTTGAGAAAACATGTTTACAGCCAAACAGTCTAAAGTCTACAGTCTAAAGGTTTATCCTTTCAAAAACTACATAGAAAATACAAAGATAAGAAAAGAAAACATCCACATTTCATCCTTCGGTTTTCAATTTCAAAATTTCAACAAGGTCCACAACTAACCATTTTTCATACGGACTTTCAAAAGTACGGGAAATGAAGGAAGCGAAGACTTGCAGAAGAAAAGTATGCACACTGTTGACCATATTCCCTTACTTTAAACTTTTGAAACATTAGTGATAGAAAATACAAAATAGAAGCACTTTTTACGAATAAAGCTTCTGTATTCTGTATTCATTTGAATTTGAAATTTTCAGCATTACAAACGAAGGATAATCGGTATTGAAAATAGAGATTTTGAGAGGGAAAATAAACAAGTGGGGGCTTGATAATTGGCATTTGTGGTTGAACGAATCCTTCATTTGACTAATATTTTGTATTGTATTGAGTATTGAGAATTGAGCATTGAAAATTGAGTGCTGTCGCAGGAAGGGAAGCAAAATATATGATATTATGCTGTATCTACTTTTTATATGGTTCTTTGATCATGATGATGCTGTTGATGCTGTGACAAAGGAAAGGGAAAAGTGAATGTGCATATTAAATACACTTGGATGCCTTAGAAAGCACATTATTTTATTTATGTGCAGGGATAGAAAAGTCCCTAAAAAGAAAAGCGGATCTATTTTTCTATTTCCAAAGTGTCACTTCTCCAAGTTCAACTTGCAACACTACATAAATATTCTTTACAGTCCCTTTTCTCTCTTCTCTCATGAGTGAATCATGCAGTGTACACTGTACAGCCTAATTCTAATTTTTTAACAATAGATCGTTGCGAACAATGGCAATTGACGACTTAAAATTGAAACGGGGAAAAGATGAATCTCATTTTCTGTTATGTATATTTATGTGTATTTTTCTTTAGACTAAAACTTGAATACAAGTTAATGCTAAGCCTATAATAACTTTATTTTTTTCCATCCTCCCGGTTTCAAATATGTAAATTAAGAACTTGGAATTACGGATAAAAAAACTAAATGTATTTCAAATGTTCTGGATTCTAGTTGATTTTATGTACATTGTTTATTGTTTAGTCAGTGGAAGTGGAGACAAAAATTGGGATATAAAATAAAATAATTTTACCTCTAATTATTTATGGTGATTAAATATTATGGAAAAATGTTAAATATTTTTGATTTTTGAAGCATCGTGGATTAATTTGCATAGACAAAAGAATATTAATTTGCATTGGTTTTTGTTTTTGGTTACGCAGAACTTTTATTATTTTTTATTCTGTTTAAATAAATAAAATAAATAATATGAATCATTCACTCTGAAAAAGGTACAAAAAAGGGAACATTTTCGGCAACTTTAAAAAACTTTGCATTCTCTGAATACTGAATACACTCAATATTCAGTACAGTTTCTTGATTGATCAATAAAACGTTAAAAAATTTGTACAATATTTGAATGCTATAAAACCGACAAACTTAAGGTAATGACTAATAAATACCAAAGTTTAAACAAATAAATAACTCTTAATTCAAAACGTCCAACTAGATTATTAGATAACAAGATGAATAATTAACTTTTGTGTTTACCCTTTTAAATTATGAACACAAAACGACAAGTATGAAACCGAACACTCAACTTAAAGCTAAATTAAAAAGTACAAAACGTTTAAATAAAAATAAAGATGCTACAAAATAATATAAATCATTTAGGATAAAAATAAAAAATACTTGTGTAGCGAATGGTCTCAGCCTCAAGTCATTCATACAACTTTATGTAGTTTTAAGTTTTATAAGATCCACAATCCACAATCCATAAGGAAATCCAGTCCAGTCTCAGTTTATGTACCATTTTTATCTGTATTTTAAATGATGTATCAGATGTTTGAATTCTTGCGAGGAACCTCAAGTCACATCACATCAAAGTGCATCAGTAAATAAATACAGCTTCCGAACTTTACAAGGTTCGGCATATTCCATAAAACCTGTATTTGTCACACACCTCCAGAATTCAAAATACTTTGTTGATATTGTTTATTGTTTATTATTTGTTCTTCAAAACACTGGAATTTTTGTTTGAGCTGAAAAAGAAAAAAAATGTATTCAAGAAATAATTAATACAAATTCCAATTATTATCTGCAAAATAATAATAATAATAATAATCCATTTTACTTGAATTAACGGGCAGTGTACCTTTTGACTCTGATTCTAAATACATTAGAATTTTGTTCTATCTTTGGAGCCCAAACGGCTGAATGGATTTTCATGATCTATATACCAAAAAATAGGGACTCGCTCCGT
>JAQGBH010000337.1:0-56471 GCA_034698265.1 Sminthurinus aureus | reverse complement strand
TCGCTTCCGGAGCCTAAAGCATTTATGCTTTGTAGGCGATATAAAATCTTCACGAAGTGAAGATTTTTAACTTTATTCATACTTTCGACTTTATTCTACATTTCTAGTTTAAATTTATGCATTGTATATTCTCAATTTTGAACCCACCTTACAAAAAACACACAACTAGTGAAAACTCTGGAAAACGGGGAGAAAATTTACGTAGCTAAATTTAACCAAAATACCCGAGGTGCAAAGTTGGAATTTGAATTTGAATTTATGCAACTTTGAATTTATTTTACTTACTCGTTGGTTTCGTGGTAAAATAAACTAAACTAATATAAAAAAAACGTTTTCACTTTTCCGTTGAGAAAAAAACGGAGGTACAAACGCACTTTTGACTTTGACTTTTATCCAGATATTTTTACTTTTCCTTTTTTTGTACCAGGATTTTGAGGGTTGCTAAAATTAGGATTGCTCATTGTACATGTAATATTTTTGTACTCTGTACTTTGTACATTGTACAAACTACAGAGCGGATTTGTGGCTTTTTCACGGTCTATGTACAATGTACAATGTACATTGCACATTGCACAGATTGACACGGTTCCATGAATATACATTATACATTGAACATGCAGTATCAAAATTTATTTGTATCCACATTTTGCTTTTCTCCTTTTATCGCCTTCTTCTTCTCCTTCTTCCACTTTTCAGCTTTGCATTTACATATGTATACATAAAGGAAAACTGTACAATGTACAATGCGAAAGCCAATGTAAATATTACACATGCAGATTGCAGATTGTAGGTTGTACGTGTATTGAAAATTCAAAATGACTACGTCCCTTTCTACCTCTATTTCTATCTTGGCATCAAGTTTCTGTTTAGCCTTTAAACTTTATTCTGATCATTATGTAAAATGTAGGGAAGTAAATGCAGAGAGAAAGTTGTATTGGTGAAAATAAGAAGGATTTGGAATGCGGACTTGAGGATTGTGGATTGAGGATGCGTAATATATGCATATGATATACATGGATAAATCTATTTGAATCTACTGATCTACGGAGCTTCAAGTTCCAGTTTGTAGTGTGTACTGTAAAGGTTACTTGAAAACTTACGTACTCGACATGTAAAGTGGGATCGAGAATCGAGGATGCGAGGAGTCAAGTCAACCCAAGTAAAGTCATAGTTTAAGTTTTCACTAGTAAAATCCAGATCAAATGCAACACGACTCAATGAGTTTAGCTAAGTTGAGTAGAGTTGAGTTGAGTAGAGTCTCGAGTCAACTTTCAGTTCAGTTCAGCTCAACCCAACTTTCTTTAACTCCTCTATCCACATCCACATGTAAATATAAATATACACATGAGCAAGTAATAGAGACTTTAATATGGGAGAAAGTACCTTTGGATATTTGGCACTTCGCTTTATCTGGTCGGGTATAGTCTGGGCTGGGCTATTCACATTCACATCTCCATTTCCATAGATGCAAAGTGTGGGTTGTGAAGTGTAGATTGTAGATTGTAGAGCGTAGAGCGTAAACTCTAGACATGACCATGGTCGTCCATTGAAAGTAGAAGGGAGAAAGTTGCAAGTTTTGGATTCGTACTCGGATTGCGGTATGTGGCGTGTGGTGTGGTGTGATGGGATTTGATGAGATTTGAGATGTAATGTGCTCCTGTTGTATTATTTTATATTACGTCTCTTATGTATACACGGACTTTGGATTCTAGGATCTAGAGTCTAGAGTCTAGAATCTAGAATCTAGAATCTAGAGAAGTTTGTACTCCCTACATTCTACACTCTATATTCTACAAGCTACAAATATTTCGACACGTGAAATTTCTGACTATGCCCTTTTTCATTTATATTCATCCTTTATATTTTATGTCTGATCGTTAGTTTTAGTTTTGGGATTTTCTAACAAGGAGTCTTCGTTTTAGTTTTCACCGTTCCTGAAAAAATATGGAAAATCATAAAAATAATGAGTTGATGCAAGCACAAAGCACATGTGCATTCCATTTTCAATTATGAAATCTTCAAGAATCGTCTACCACTGGAATTTGGAATAATATTAAAAAACGTCAAATTTTAATACATATTTTTGCACGTGTGTGCACATGAACTATTTGTTTTCCTTCAGAAAAAATGCAGAGAGAACACGAAGAAAACACAGTCAAAATACTAGTATTTTGACTTTTCTTTCAATCCTGTTGTGAAGTCCTTTCATATTCATATTTTAGTTTTTCAAAAAGTGCAGCCAAATACATTGTATACAGACTACAGGTTAAGAGCAGTTGTTTAGCATAACAAAAACGGGCACACATGTGCAAAAACAAGAACAAACGTGTGTTCACGTTGAAGTAGATTCCAGATATTTGGAGTAAGTCGGAGACCGGAATCTGTAATTTTGTCGTGTCTAGAGTCTAGAATCTAGAATCTAGAATCTAGAGTCTTCAGGCGCGGATCTTAAGCTGTAACTGTAGCGCAAAATGAGAAAGACAGAGAGCTGGAGAGTCAATTTTTGTAGAGAATTGTGCACCATGTAGGAAAAAATGGATGACAAAGGAAATGAAAGAGAAACGCACAGAGAAAAAGAAATAGACGAGAACCGCATGAAACATTGTTCAATGTGTATGGAGCATTGAGCATTGAGCATTGAGCATGTTGAAACCAAATGAGGATTTTCATTTTCATGCCACGACGTAATTTACCAACAAGAGTAAGTTGGAAACGAAAACACGGAAAGGATTATGGAAAGCCCGTTGGATTTTTTTCATCCATCTTTTGAAAATACTAGAAATACTAAAAATGTGCTTCATGCTTCAAAGATGCTTTATGCTTGCTCCAAGCCTTACCGTGCTTATTTTTCCAGGCAAAAAACTAAGCCAAGTACACAGCACGGCATATGTCTTTGAACCTCTTGTTTTCTACCGCATGTCGTTCTCTATGATGAAAACATTCATCAATGAAGTTGCCAAAGTTGATCCTGATTTTGGAACTTGGAGTTTCGAGTTTCGAGTGGTTGATTAGACTCAAAATTCGTGTAGCAGTGCAACATGCGGGCGGTTAAATTAAAAATAAAACTAGGTAAAAAACCTTCCACGTCATAAATCCATGTACAATGTACATATGAGAAGATGCTGTTTTGTTTTTAAAATTTACTTTGAAATTGACTCACCTCTTGACTCTTGATTCTTGACGATTTTATTATTCGTCATGTTTCGCATTGATATTTGAATGCTTTTCGTCCGAGTTGTTTTAATAGAGTCGCCTAAAGTTCAGCCACTACAATATACCGTCTCTGACTTTGAAAAGCCAAAGCCAAAGTCAAAGTCAACGCATTCTCCAGTTGGCAGGAACAACCGACAAGCCAAGGGAAAGGAAAGGCCAAGCTGAAACTAAAAAGTAAAAAAGGAGTAGTCATTGAACTAATAAATTTTACAAGGATCCACATGACAAAGTTTTCTTTGGCTGTTGTATGTTGTAGGCTGGCAATCAAACACGCAGTGTGCTCAAAACTTCTCTTGTCGTAGTGTGTAATATGTACGAGTATTGTAGGAACTAAGAGCCATGTATGTCTACTGTCTCTCTCGTGTCTTGTGTCTAACTAACAGAAAAATTTCCCTGCAGAAAAAGTTGGGGAGAGGATGAGAGGGAAGATGATGGGTAACTTGTGGATGATGCATAAGTAGAAATTTGTAAAATGGAAAATTCGCCAAAGTTTTTAACTCTCATCTTTTATCTAAGGGTCGGGTGATGCTGAGGCCGTTGCACTATTCGGATTATAGTTCTAATTCTGTCAATTCCAAACCTCTTGCACCTTTCTCTTGTCTCTGCGTAAAGAAAGAAAAAAGGAAAAATACCAGAATACCAGACTTTGCCACTAGTCACAAGTCACAAGTCACTACTCTCCTTTCTCCATAACCGTGAGCATAAAAATCCGTTCTCGGAAGTATCTGGATAACTTGATACTTTTGTAAATTGTATACATGTATAAATCTAAAAACAAGGAAAAAACATTCAACGTTCACATTTCATGGACACTTTCTCCCAGCAAATGCTCATTCAACTCATGCATACTTGAATTAGTTGTGGATACTATAATATATAATATGCAAATTGTGCATTGTGCAGGCATGAATATGATTTTCCTAGAAAAAGCTGAAATCTGAACACTGAGCATTGAACATACTTTAATTATGTAACATTCTGTTGCATTTACACAATGTATCCTCTGTACACTTTACACTGTATACTGTATACGCTTTGAGGTTTGTGGATACCCGGATGTGGGTACCGGGATATTTTGGTCCAAATTTTTCCCTGGGTAAAACTAAAAAATCGGGAATAATAAAACACGAGCGCGTCGAGAGCAGAGAGCAGCCAGTCAAACACACAAAGTACAGTGCACAATGTACATGTCAGTGTATTTTTGATGTGGTTTTGAGCTGCAGGATGTGCACTGTGTAATGGTGGTTGAGCGTTGAGCATTCAGCACTAAGCACTGAGTTTTGAGTTTCGAGTTTCGAATTTGAACCGAATAAAATTCCAAGAGCACATGTGCCTAACAAATAGCTACTGGCAACGACCAGACCATGAAAACAAAAAGTGAAAGCGGGCTTTCTCTTTTTGGTAAATGCAAAATAATGGGAATTTTATGCTCAGTTATTTTATGCATGCACGTGTGTACAGTGTACAGTGTAGAGTTTGATGAACTGTGGCAGTATCAAGTATCAACTGTCTAACAATGGCCCATTTGGGCTCTAAAGGCGAAAAAATTATCCGTGTCCTTGATTTTGGGGGCGTTGTTACGAAAATTGTATTTTTAGTTTATTTTTGTCCCTGGATTTGGTATTTATTTTTGAGGCTGTCATTTCCTTTGTGTGGTGGAGACTGGAGAGAAATTTCTCATAAATAGTTGACAATCACGACATAAAGTTTGAGTTCCACATTCTACAGTCTACGTTCTAGAGTCTAGAATCTAGAATCTAGAGTCTACAGGTACACAATGTGTACTGTGTAAAGATGAAGTTGCTAGGACAAACTAAAGCTTGAAGGTTGCTCCTCTCTGATATTTATCTATTTATTAGAGGAATAAAGTACGACTGTGTCTGGACGGTATGACTGTTGTTTTTATTACAACTTTGAAATTCAACACACATGCAGAATGATAAAAACAAGAACAGCAAAAACAGCTTCCGAACTGTTTCCACACACCGCAACTTGTATACTGTACATATATTTTAAACCAGGAAAATTGACACTGACTTGATTCACTATTGTTTATTCTCTATTCTCTATCCCTTTTCCAGTATGTCCTCTTGTTCATTTCTTGATTCTAAACTTTAGATACACCAGCTCCGTTTCTGTCATTTCACCCGAACCTTCACCAGTTTCACCATTTTATTCGTCATTCCCAGGGATTTTATAGTTTATAGTTTACAGTTTACGCCATGCCATTTCATAGCTCATGGCCCATATATTAGCAGTTCCCCTCACTTGAATCCTGAAACTCTCCAAATTCCAAACTCCAAACTCCAAACTCCAAACTGTTCAGCTACTACAGACAACAAACAACACGCAGTTCAGCTCAGTTCAGCTCAGCTCAGTTCACAGGTGGAAATAAAACAAAGCACAAATTCAAATAGATGTATCATCCACAAATGCACACTGGAAAAGCTACATTTGAAACGCACACTGACTTTCTTTCACATAAAATGGCGAGAAAAGCCACGGAGAAAGTATAAAACATGGGATGAACAACACACAAATATACGTATCCGAATTATGCAAAGGCCATAAGTTCTCCTTTATGCCTCATTGGAGAGAAACAAGTCAATACGGAATGGTTGAGAACAGAAAACAGAGAGTAGAAAACAGAAGAGCAAACAAAATGTAGAAAGGATAGAAAAAACGGACTGAAACGTACCATTTTCCTATTTGGACCTTGTTGTTCTGAACAAGAGAAAGGCCAACCAAGGAAAAAAACAAAGATGGAAAAGATGGAAAAGAAAAGAAAAATTTGAATTCATATTAGATTTTGTGCGTGTGATACTCGTACGTTTCTACTTTATTTTTCCCTCTTCCTTCTCTTCTATTCTTTCTCTTTATAGAGAGAAGGAGAAAAACACATATGGTTTTTACGATGTACAAAGATGGATCTACAATCTACAAAGATCTAGCTCGTGCATCGTACATCGTACATTTGAACCAAGTTTGGAAAAATAGGAATGGGAATGGGAAATCAAAAGGTGCCGTTATTCATTTTCTATTCCACTTCCAGTTTTCCCTAGTCAAACTGGCATCGTACAAAGTAGTAAAGGGAATATCAAGTCGTTTGGAAGTTTAATGGACAATCTAGTTGGTGATTGAGGTTTGCTGATGGTAAAGGTGATGCTGGTGCTGATGGTGATGGAAATTCTTCTCTTTGTCTTTCGTTTCCTCATCTTCATCTTCATCTCCGTTTTCATCTTGATATTTAATTTTTCCTCTATCAAAATTGCGTCGATATCTGATGTCTGATGTCTAATGTCTAACGTTTAGCGGAGTTCTAGGGTTCTGCGTTCTAGGCATTTGCATTGGTATTCGTTATGAAAATAATATTTGATCTGCTCCTTTTTTGTTCCACGTGGAACATCTTTCTTAATAAAGTGCGTGTGTATTCCATACTTCATTTTCCATTTTCCATGTTCCATATTTCTAGATTTCTAGAGTTCTAGATTTCCAGTTTTCCAGTGTTCTAGTTTGCTCCTCAGAATGATCATTATTATTTTCCATCACAATTCACAACCCTCTTCTTGCAAGAGGAAACGAGAGGTTTTCATCTCTTGTGTTCTACAAGGAGAGTTTCTCGCATCTAATTTACACACGAACTTGCCCGTAGAATACATGTGCAATGCGTAATGCGTATGTCTGCAGTATGCTGTATTCCATATTCTGTATGATGTATGACGTACGAATAAATCTAGAATCTAGAATCTAGCATCCAGCATTTGAAATAATATAGTATTCAATTTCACGGCAGATTTTCCACATCATCATTTTTCTGCACTACATATCACACACACATCCAGATATACATTCATACGTAGATTGCACACGTCATGCTTTTTATCCTTCCAGATCAAGATGAATCTTGATATTTGCTATGCTACTGCTCCTTCTGCTGATGCTGATTCTGATTCGGATGATGATGATCTGAATGGAAATAGAAATAGAAAAAAGTACTGTAAAGATGAGAGAGACGAGAATAAGGTCGGTATGAATTTTATTATCTGAATTTGAAAATAGATAGGAATGTATAAGTTGGCTTGTGATCTTCCTTCTTCCTCCTTCCTTGTACTTTGGAGATTCTGAGTTTCCGAGTTTCCGAGTGTGACTCAAAGGGCCGAAAAAGTCCTTTGGACAGGAAGGAAAGTCAAGTTGGAATTTTTCTACCGTCTTCTTCTTCTCTAGTTTTTCCCCTCTGTTCGTGTGTCTGTCTCTTTGTATGGTCTGTGTACCTCATCTACTACTACGTTTGTACGTACGACATTCGGCGTCCTGGATCCTCGATCCTCGATCTTCTTCGTCTTGGTCTTTGTGGAAGGTGAAAGGGGAAAGGAGAGCGCGTTATGAATATTAAACCTCTTTCACCCTCTTTCTTTTTATTTATCGATCTCATTCAAAAGTTTTTACACTAGACACTAGACCTACACTATGGTACAGCTAGTTCATCCAGCTTCAAAACCAAACCAAGCCAAACAAAACCGCTATCAAATTGTACACATGGGTTTCTACTGTCTACCGTCGACTGTCGACTGTCGACGGTGTACTTGTCTCCACCTATGTACTTTGTCCTTTGTCCTTTTCCCCACTCTTTCTTCATTTTCATTCTTTCCGCGATGAAATAGGAATTCAAAATAAGGCCAAACCAATATCCAATATCCAACAGTGACGGACAACAAGGACAACGACAATGTTGATGATGATTCGAATGCTAAAAAATAGAAAGTACATGCAGCTGGAAAGAGCAAAGAGCAAACAGAAAAATAGTGAAAGAGTAAATGTCCTACAGCTTACTCTTTTTCTCCGCATTGAATTTCATCAATGTTTTTTTTTGCCTTCCTTCTCCAACTGGGTCGAAGTGGAACTTGAAGTGGAAGTGGAGTCGGAAGCAATGACTTTTTATTTTTATTGTACTACCACGCCGTTTTGCTGTTTCAAACCTTTCATCTTTTATGGAAAATGGAAAATTGGCAAAGGCCGTAGAATTCAAATTCAAAATTTCACACCCTGCTAGTCATACACGCACTTCCAACGTCCAACTTTCAACTTTCAAAAACTAGTTCCACCTCCTCTCTCAAAACTCAAAACTCAAGCCACGGGAGATGAGGGAACAAAACCGATGGTATTGAAAAGGAGTGGCTTCTGACTTAAACCAATCGACGGTACAAGATACAACTCTCATAATAAATAAGAGGAGCAACAATGAAACAAACCCAATCAGAATCCGAATCAGAATCCGGAAAAGAAACCAAGAGAGAGAAAATACAAAAGGACTTGTGCCTTGTGCCTTATGAATCCTTTTTAGAGGTCAATATTTTTGCGTAGCATGTACAAAATAATATTATTTTATATTATGCGGATATGAATTTCCATCCTGCGCCTTTATTTTTCACTCGACTGACTTGTGAGCTTTCTATGATATTTATATTTACATCCATCTGTATTTTTACTCTTTTCTGGTTTAAAATTGGAAAGCAGCATCTCAGAATTCTACGTCTTAGATTCTGCATGTATCGAGAACCGAGTACCGAGAAAACTCCTTCCCTATTAAAATAAATTGAAAGGCGAAACATGCGTTAGTTTATTTCTCTGGAAGAAAGAGGTTGAAACAAAAAACAAAAGTTTCAAGCTTTGACTACATATGTATGAGGCCTTTTGCTGGTAGAAATTTTACAAGGATTGAGAACTGAGAATCGAGAATCGAGAATCGAGAATCTAGAATCTAGAGTCTAGAATCAAGAATCAAATTGCAAACTTGAGAGAATTCGTTCAGTATTAAGAGCAAATTTGATACATCCAATATCTAGTCCCGGGTTCAGCGTTTGTTCAGGAGCAGAATTGCCAAAGGAAAAGGAGTGAAAGAGAAATATCAAGGAAAGAAAATTGTCTGTAATGATGAAGAACGATCGGATGTCTACCATTAATTTGAAGGAATAAATGATGATGATGATGATGATGATGTCGGTGGCAATGACGAGGACGATGACGAAAACCCAGCTTACAATGAAACTCATGTACGACTACCTTCTTTACTACACAGAGATGAAGACAGAGCTACAAAGATTTGAAAGAGGCGGAAGGCTGAGAGCTGGAAGATTAGTCAGGGACTGCGGACTGAGCAAACAAAACCTCAGTGGAATTAACGATGACGATGACTATTAATCTGATTTAGTACCAAATTAAGACAAAATCACTGATTTTACACACAACATACAAACCAAACCAAACCAAATCAAACATATTCTCAGATCCAGATCCAGTTCCAAACCAAACCAAACCAAACCAATCAATTTCCAAACTAAACAACCAACGCCGACTTACAGTTACTCCCAGTTACAACACATATTAGCCACAAACTCAACCCAGATAGTTTGTCAAAGACACTAGATGGAAAAGGTAAAAATATCCAAAATCCAAAATCCAATATGTCCAATGGTCAAAACCGTACATCGCACAGTTGCATATAAAAAACAAAGAAATACTCCATCGACAAAATACAAAACATTATGTTTAAAAGAAAAAACCGCACATTGTACAAAATGCATAATATCATGAGTTTTGAGATTTGGGGTTTTGAGGCTTAGTTTCCAAGAGCTTATTCTTCTATAATTAATATATTATTAAGAATATCTCATTAAAATCACCAAAAGACGAGGACGAGGAAGGGGTATTTTTAAACTAGAAACAAAAAACTAAAAACTTATTGCTGTACTGACTACTGACATGTTTTGGTAGTTCGTCATTGTGCTCATAGTTGGTAATTCATAATATACTTGAAAAAAACCCAAGAGGAAATTTTTGTTTAATTGATGCAGTTCATGTTGAAATTTTATCCATCCATCATCTTGATATTTATATTTATATTCCTGCTTTAGCAATGCTGTTCATTCAAAATTAAAAATTCAAAGCACTTATCTCTCATCATTTACATCCTACTTAATTTATTTTCCTCGTACAGTTTTTGGTTCAAAACTCAAAACAGTCTACAAAAAGAGAGAGAGAATTTTGGAAGCGGAAATTTGACTAATCTCTGCAAACAGGACGGATGAAAATGAAAGGAAAGAAGGGTTTACATTTTTCTTACGCTAAAACTGGAAACTATTGTACATGAGTCTTTGATATTTGGTAAAATACTGCGGCTTAGTTTGTGGTTCTCGTAGTCGGTCGTTCTTTGCGAATTAATTTTAAGTGAAGCAAAGCAAAGAAAAAAGACATTCTACATTCTACATTCTACATTCTACGGTTTATAATTATCATCATAATTAGCACAACATGCCTTCAAAGTTTAGTATTCTGTTTTGTGTATTGTGTACTGTGTACGCAATTTTTCCATTTCCGAGTACAACTTCCCAAGTGACTTTGGATTTTTGAGCATTGAGCGTTCAGTTGTGAACGTTGAATGGGCTTTTACGTTTCCCTCATGTTCATTTCCTCCTTTTTTGCTTTATGCTTTAACCAAAACAAGTCCATTTTAACTATTAGGTTGGGTAATTCCAAATGTTTGAATTTTGAATTTTAAAATTGGAATTTAGGGCAAATTAAATCTGTGTATTGGAGCATAAGTGTAAAAATACCAGAATGAAAAGCGTGGAACTAACTATCTACTCAAAATGAACATGTATGGTGTTCTGTCTTTTGATTAACTAATGCGGTTTATTTGCCTCGAACCTTGAACCTTGAATTTTGAATTTTCAGCTTTTGAATCATGTCATTAGCACGAGTACGCGTCTCTCAACTAATGTAAAATTATTATGGCTCAATGCTCAATGCTCAATGCTCAATTCTCAATGTTCAATGTTCAGCGTTGAGGAGCAGATGGTAGAGTGAATTAAACGGAACTGCATATGTAGACTAGGCGACACTGCTGTTTTTGGTTTTGGTTTTCACTACATGAGCACTTTTGACACTCGAGTCTCGAGTCTCAAGCGTCGAGCAGTGAGCAATGAACATTAGCTGAAATTGAAAAATAATTTATT
Source organism: Sminthurinus aureus (assembly GCA_034698265.1). Taxonomy (NCBI): domain Eukaryota; kingdom Metazoa; phylum Arthropoda; class Collembola; order Symphypleona; family Katiannidae; genus Sminthurinus; species Sminthurinus aureus. The sequence goes on along the minus strand of JAQGBH010000337.1, from coordinate 45,246 downwards.
AGCTGATAAATAATAAAAGTACAAAGTACAGAGTACGGAAAATTTGGTTCGTTTTGATTTGGTTAATGCTTTTGAGTTGCCTGTTTAAAGCAAAGGGAGCGAGGCCTTTTTTGCTTCAGATAATTATAATGATTCCTTACATGTTTTGCCTCCAGCTACCAGCTTTGAGCTTTGAGCTTTGAGCTTTGAACAATGTCACACAAAACCAAGTCAAACGCAACTGTATTAGCCAGACTCTTTCTATTAAGATTCTTTATTACAAATTACAAATAGATGGGGCAATCTATTGCTAGCTGCACTGATGTTTCTCCATAACTGTTGACACTGAACACTGTGTAGTGCGATTCATCTAGAATCTAGAATCTAGAATCTAAAATAGAAATGAGAGGTCAAATCCAAATTTCCGAATTTTCTCTCCAAAATGGCACTGCATACTCTATACTGTATACATACTTGAGAAATTGAGAAAGAGAGAAAGTATTCATCTTAATAGAAATCTGGACGCTACGTTTTGTATAATACATTCCAATTTACCATCTTCTTTATTAGAAAAATTATAATGGTAATTTATCATAAAAATAATGTGTTCCATCTTGAGACTTGAGATTTGAGAGTTGAGAGTTGTCCTTTGCCAATTGCCCATTGCGCCCACCATGGAAAATGGAAAACGGAAAATGTTCTCTCTTCACATTAGCATTATTATGTGCTGTTTAATGTACTTGGAGAATGAATGAATGAATGGAGATGGAGAATGGAGAATCAGCCAACTCAAATCAACCGCTGTCATTAAATTACAAATTCTACCCAAGAATCCTGACAAGGAATTTCTGGAGATAATAAACTAAATAAATTAACGACATACCGCATTTTTACATGGTACATCATCATATTCTCAAGATAAGTAGTCTACGCATACTTCATACTTCATACTGTACACGTATTTATATTAAGTAAACTGTCATTTGTGGATAAGCCCCATGTTGTTCAATGTTCAATGTTCAATGTAATGGGAAAATCATGAGGATGAAATCCACAATTTCCACTTTAAATTTGGTCATTACATCCCAACACAAAACAGTAGGCTAATACAATATCAATTATTTTTTATCTAGGTTTTATGCCGGTGCAGTAGAAAGTAGAAAATGCACCAACACGTCGCTCCTTATCTTGTTATTCTTTATTCTTTATTCTTCATTCTTCATGCTGGGCTCTTGTTGTAGTAGTAGTTGTTTTGTTTTTTTTATTCAAATACCTTGCACCGACTGATAAAAATAACATGATATTTTTAATTTTATCGTTATTTTTATCACCCTGTTGAATCACTGTTTTTACTCCCAGAATGATGATGATGTGCATAATCCTGACTGCTGATTGCACAATGCATAATGCACAAGAAAGAAAAAGAAGGAGTTAAAAGTAGTGCCATTTCAGTTTTTTTGACGAGTATACAAAATTAAAATGGTTTTACAATTTTCCTACAATTTGCACAGATTCCAGATATCCAAAGGAAAGCAAAAAACAGACCAGTTTTATTTTTTCATCCGCATCTTTGTATTTTCATTCTCATTTTTTATTTTGTTGAACCAAAATGAATCCAGTATTTTTTAACCGGTTTGACTTTTGACTTTTGGCTTTTGACTTATCCTTTATCGTCAGTTTCTGCCTTGTTCGCTGTTTGCTGTTCGTTTTTCGTTTTAAGTAAATGTCAGTAAAGTAGAGGAATATCATAAATAAGAAAAAAGATGTAAAATGGAAGACTCAACTTCAATATTTGCATTTGTCCCCGTATGTTGGCTGTGGAAGTACACTAGCTCAATGCTCAAAGCTCAATGCTCAATACTCAGTATGGTGCACGTGGAGCCAAGAGCTATATGAATTAAGTCAACGTACAAGTTCAAGTCTGAGGCTGAGTTTTGAGTTTTGAGTTTGAGCTATAATTTACCATACAATCGGAATTGGAATAGGAATAGAAAAAGGAATAAAGAAGTCTCCCTTCCGCTTTCCAATTTCCCGTTCATTTTCATTTTCATTTTGCAGCTCTGTTCACTGAATTCAATGCCCTTGCTCAGTGCTAAATCTCTTTTTTCTCAGACTCATAGTGATTGTAGACATTTCATTTTCTACATTTTCTTCATCTTCATTTTCACTATTTACATTTTCACATTTTCGCAATGTGAAAGTGTGTAAAAGTTGAGTTGAAGCACTCAATTCACCACACCACGCCACCAACTCTACATTTTACATTCTACATTCTACAAGCTATAAAATGCTCTCTTCTTCATCTGCACACTAGACACTCCACACATATGCTATCATCTTATGTAATTTAATATAATATACTTTTCTCCTTCATAATACATCGCCCATACTCCAAACTCCAAACTCCGTACTCCATACGCTGTAGTCTGTACAAATAGCGTAGAAAGTAGTATACATCTTTTGTAGATAGAGCAGACGAGTATTTTTCCCTCCAGCTCTTTTAATTTTCCCATAAAGGACACACAACTTGATTATGTACGGATATTACACATTAAACATTTTAAAATGCACCATTTACGTCATCCACAATCCACAAACTCACAAGTTTCTCACAAGTTTGGAGTTTGAAATAAATGTGCATGCGGCTGGAGCTTGTTGCATAATGTACTTCTGTGTCTGTAAAATTTAATGGAAAAGGCTACTCTGATACTTGCTCAATGCACAAACTTACTCAAAATATACTGTATAATATACAGCATATTTTCATACACATGTGAACCACCTAGTTGATTATTTCCTCTTGCTCTTCCAAAGTTGAGGATTGAGGACGAGGTTCGTGTCTAAATTTCTCTATTCCGAGAAATATGCAGTATTTCCATGCAAATGCTGTCGGCGATAACCTGACAAACTGCACATTTGTATTTGTTTACATCATGGATTATATCTGCATCTTGCAGATATCAGTAATGGAGAATATTTTGCAGTTTTGGATTTGGAATTTAGAATTTGGGCTCGTATGGATTTTGGATTGCGTATAGAGTATAGAGTATAGAGCATTGAGCATGATGTATTGAATATTGAGTGACTATCCAAATTTACTACTACTTTCACTTTATTTTCTCCTACCCGATCCCATTTTCCATTTTTACAACCTTTATCTTTGTTCAGAATTTTTGTACCAAATTGAATCCGATTGGATTCAGAATTCAGACATGAACTTGCATTTGGATTTTGCGTTTGGATTTTGCGTTTCTTCTTCTTCCTTCTGCTTGTTTTGGTTTTGATTTGATTTTTGTACTTTTGTATTTTGTATTTTTGGAATTTGGATTTTGATGCATCTGACGGTCGAGTGGAGAGCACAATACAATAAGAGCCATAAAAATAATGGAAAAATAGGGCGGAGTAGTTCTGAACCTTTTCCCATTTTTTTGCCTAGACGAGCGCGAGAGCATAATATAAAGTGGGTTGAGGATGACCTCTATTCTTTTATTTCATCCCATTTTCTTTTACTTCATGTCATATGATATAATATGATATCATATCATGTCATGTGCACTCACTACAATTTTCATTTTCATTCCTGCTCTCTTGTTCTCGTGTTCCTTTGGCTGTCCTTCTCGTTTTCATTCAGGGCGGTTCAGCAGTCTGATGCATTCATTCACTCACTTGTTTTTTCATCTGCTGTATACTGTATATCGCATATGCATTTTCTGATTCTGGATCTAAATTCTATATAAATTTCATTCAGGGTCTAAAGTCTAAAAGTAAAAACATATCTACAGTCTACAGTGTACCATTCCTAGCTTTGAGTCTTTATATAAAACGAATCTAAAATGAGGGAGAAAAGAGGAGAGTGAGAGAAAAGGCTTGTCAAGAAATTGAGAATTGGAATCGGCATCGACATCGGCATCGGCATTGGCATTGACTGACTGCACCTCCTTCTTTTTGATTTCAAACATCCGTATATCAAATACACCAAATATACGTAAAAATGACTTGATGCTCGGTGTATTTCAAATTTCAATGCATTATTTTCAACGACTGCATATCAACCTGTATAATATTATACCTTATACCTTATACTGTATTCAACGCACTGCATATTCCGCTACATGATATTATTATATTACCCTGTCATTGATTTTCCCTTTTATGCAAAAAAATACATGGGCAGAAATTGAATTCCGTTGAAAAATATAATACAACGGCTTGTGTCTTGTGCCTTGAGTACTAAGTCTTGAATTTCGAATTTTGAATTTGCAATTGAAAAATATTTATGAAAATACTTGTTACAGCGGGCACCCATTTAAAATAAATTTAGCTGTGGTAGATTTTATCAGAATTTCAGAATTTCAGAGTATCGAAGTATCAGACGCATAATATACATGTGCAGTGTGACTTATTTAAGAGCATGATGATACTTCCCGCCGGCTGACTTTTGAGTTGTTACAACTTACAACGTAAAACGTCAATAGTCAATAGTCAACACTCTATACTTCTATTTGGGGATGGAAGAATAAGAAGAAAAAGTTTTCGTCGCCAGGTTTTTTCTGCGTACTCTTGCTACTTTTTGATTGAATAAATGTTGAATGTGATGCTTGACTGTTGGCTATTGAGTATTGAGTGTAGAGATTATTTTTTGGGCTGCAGATGATACCCAGCTCCGGCTACACTTTGAATTTCAAAAGTTTCAGGATGACAGGGGACGATGGACAGTGGACGGTAGAAACACAAGTTATTTACAACTTTTCACTAGGAGAGAAATCCACAAAATTTCTCTTGACGTGCAACAAGCAAAATTGAAAACCAAGTCTCAAGTCTCAAAATTCAAGTCTGAAGTTTCAGCAAGAACCCTTGACTTCAACACAGGACGTACTGAAAACAGACTTAAAATCATATGCTGTATGATGTATGATTGTACAAAGTGCTCATGATTTGCAGTATAGACACTACACACCTTTTCAAGGCGAGTAACTTTTGTCTTCAGTCATCAATGCAGAATTCGACTGTACATCTCTGTACTGAGTATTGAGCATTGAGTTTGAATTTGGACTTGAGATGTTGGAGTTGAAATTGTAACTTGATGCAATTGACAGCTCAAATTTAATCTATCCACGATTTTTCTCCATTCACTCCTGTCTCCTCTCGACAGTAATGTCTAACTGTCTCTGTGTCTCTGTCTATATTCAATAATCAATAAAAGGATGATACACACTATTTTATTTCCATCATCTGAATGAATATTTTATTAAAACTAGAGAAAACTGCCCAAAACTAAATTGTCATGAAAATTCGGAAACAATATTTCTCTTCGTGGGGCGAATATAAAGTCTTCAGTTGTGGTTTCATCAAAATCAACCAGTTTTATTTTAATAAAGTTGAGGATTGTTGTTATGAATTGTGGTTATTTTTCCATTTCTCCTTTTATTTTCACTTGTTCCAGTTCCAGACTCAACTCCAGTTTTTGATTAAAGCACAAGAATTGTTTTACATCTCGTACTATATCATGCCTACATACATGTACATGTACATTGTACAATGTACATGTATGTCTCTTTGTGTGTATTTATAGCAGAGTTGTTGTAAATCCATCAATTCATTGCAGAGTAAGAAGTAAGAAGTACGGGGAACTCTTAATGGACTTGGTCTACTTGGTCGCTTTATTCTTCCAGTCCACACCACAGACATTCTTCATTCTACAGCGTACACTATACATTATACAATGTACAGTGTACAGTGTACACTGCAAAAAGTTATCGTTCAAGTGGTTCACTGCAGTGTGGTTTCCTTGGGCTTGCATTCAATACGTTGGGTTTGGTCTGGTCTGGTGTAGTTGGAAACAAAAGTATCCGGACTATATGTACCTCTTGTATTGTACAGTGTACAGTGTACATTTGCTTCATAATTCAGGAGAGTGAGGTTGTGAAATTAAAAAAGTTTGAACGACTCCAAAGTTTTGTCATTAATTAGCCTTCTTTTCCTCCTCTTTCATCATCAGGAATCAGGAATCACGGCGGAGTCTAGGAAATTTATAAGAATCAGCATGGCGCTTCATGATAAACCAATATCAAAGTTCACACTTGAACTGTTCACATCTATCAAAATTCATAGCACAACATATGAACGGTGCACAATATGAACAGTGTACAGTGAACACTGAGAACAGTGAATCGGCTACATGCATACAAAGTACGAATTACGAACCGTACTCCATATTCCAATATTCCAATATTCATTCGCCATTTTCCATACTTGTTATTTCTCAGCTTTCATGAAAACGGATGTTTATGCACCTTGTTAAAAACTGCAAGGTGACAGATCTAGAGTCCAGAATCTAGAATCCAGAATCTAGAATCTAGAATCTAGCAAGAAAAAAGAATGATGGGATTTGTTTTTGAATTTACCAATGAGAGCATTGAGGATTGAGAATCCAGGTTGTATTGTGTTATATTATATTGTATTTTTTGGAACAATCCATTTGCCATTTTCCATCTGGGATCTGGGCAAATATCATAATAGTAATAATATTTCTTGAGAACCGAGAAAGTTCATAAAGTTAACAAAAGCTGAATGGAAATTTCCACCTATGAGGTACAATAGAAAATCAAGTCATGATTAGAGAAAGGAAAATGAGGCAATATGAGTAAAAGAAAAGCCAAGGTAAAAAGAAAGTGGAGGGAAACACATGTTCAATAAGCCGCTGGAAACTACAGTCTACAGTCTAGAGTCTAGAGTCTAGAGTCTAGAGCCTGTGTAATACAAATGTACAGTGTACAATGTACTTTCTCCATTCTTATGTCAATGTGACGAAGAAAAGAATGGGGAAGAAAAAGAAGAATCGAAATATGAAAAGAGATTACCTTGCGTGATTAATCTGATTTCCAGAACCGATTAGCGTACATTAGTTCCCTCCAAAGGAAATTACTTTCATAAGATTTAATTAACTCAATTTGGAATCCACCACTTACGTCAGCTTATTAGTTGGTTTCTCGTCACTCCTGACTTCTTTCCTTCTTTCTCTTTTTCCCTCGCCAACTCTCCCCATTTTCGCCTCTCTTCTAGACTTTACTTTTAGAGGAGGAACCAGCTGCCTATTTTATATTGGTCTACTGATATGTTCTCTCTAGATTCTGGTCTCTAGTCTGTAGTCTGTAGTTTGCTGGCTGTAGACTGTAGACTGCTGACTGCTGAGGCTAATGAGGAAAATGCAATTACCATTATTATTAATAGACATGAGATTTTTAAACAGCTGGATGGACAACCAAAATTCTTGACATGTGCAACATGCAACATGCAATATGCATTCAACACTGGTACTGGCACTGACACTGTACAAAAAGCGAGTTCCTGTCGAATGTCTGTAGAATTTGAATTAAATCATCAGATTCAGGAAATTTGAAGCCAAAAATCCAATCAATACTGTACAGAAGAATGCTGAATGTCAATTTATAATGCAAAGTGCACTGAACGGTTAATATTCAGAATTGAGTATTGAGAATTGACCTTAACTTAATCGCTGTTCTCTGGAGCATGAAGAGTTTCAGCAATTTATGATATTTTCCATTTTATCCAGATTTTCGAATGAGCTGCTTTTAGTTATTCAAAAATTAGAGGGATTAAAATACACATGAAGTTTGATTTTGGATTTTCCCAAAATTCCGTGCACTGTTCAAGTCTATGATTTTTATCGATATTCAGTAGTGGAGAAAATAACCCGAGTTTTCATTTCTTACCTCGTTTGGCTCTCTGCTTCGTTCTTAGTTCATGTTTTACCTTTGGGCGGCTTTACTAGAGCATTTGTAGAATTTAGACATGTCAATAAAATGGGGGATAAAAATTAGAGTCAGAGATGGAGATGAAGATATCAAATATCAAACGACCCATTAAAGCATGACGCTGTATGTAGAGTAGGAGTAAAAACGGCCAACATTTTTTTTATTACTTGTAGTTTTGTCGTGATATTTTTTATGCAGTAAAGTAAAAGGCAATGGATACCGGATAATGGATAATGGATAATGCTGATTTCTGATGTGAGATTTGAGGAATGATCAAGGGAAAGAAGGGAAAACCTCGCAATTTGCAATTCATCCAGAATCGAGAATCGAGAATTCAGAACCCAGAAACCGGAATATTCGAATCATCTCAAAAACTAAACCTGATTTTGGAATGGTTCATAAAACGGCAAAGTTGACAGACAGTAAGAAGAGGAGAGATGATGGGACGGAAGACAGGAGGAATTGCTGACTAGTAAATTTGTTAACTTGACTCCAACTCCAACTCCAATTCTAACTCTAACTCTGACGTTGACAATGACGATGACAATGACAATCAGGATGACTGACAGACAAACTATTGCCAGAATTTCCACAACTTGACGTTCATATTTCCATTCCCGTTCCCATTTACTTTTATTTATACACGGGCAAAGATTTGAATATGAGCTGAGCTGCATTTTGCCATCTTGTGCGAGTCAATTTTTCAATTCGTCATGTGAAGAAACGAATCGTATGTACCTTGTACAGTCTACAGTCTACAGATATTTGATATTCCTCAGTTTAAATTTGGCGCAGAAAATTTATTACAGTCGCTATTTTTCCTTCATTTTTTTTGCATCATCCTTCCTTTTATACTTTACTTGTATTCTCAGATACATTTTTACAGACTTTAATAAAGTTAAAAATCCTCCCTTCGGGATGATTTTATACGCCTTGAAAGCATAAATGCTTGAGGCTTCGGAAGCGAAGCTGCTGACTATTAAAATTCTGCCTGTTCACCGTTACAAAACTACTACCGTAAGGTTCTTCCGAATTCTGAACATAATAAACTTGTCCACTTTTTTTGAAAAAGTGTCCACTAGATGGCGCTACCGTCGAGTTGAAAAACATTCCCGCTAGATGGCGCTAACTCGTCAACGCTAAGCGTACTCAAACTGTCCACAGACACGAGGATTGCAATAGTCAGCTTCGCTTCCTAAAAATAGAATATTAATAAAAAAACAGATTTGGATTTGAAGCATGAAAGATTATTTTCTTGTTCGTCATCATCGTCATCATGCATTTTTATAATAATAAAATATGCTTTTATTGCATTATGTCTATCTTGAATCTTGAACATTACTAAAAGTTGGGATGCCGTACAAGATGCGATTGCGGGTAACGCAATGGAATAAAATACAATATAATTCTTGCCATACAGATAAAAATGTAGCCTAAAAACTCGCTGTCAGAAGCTCAATGGCAATCAAATAGTCACGCTTCACCTACTTGACTACTCACTACTTACTACTCACTACTCCGTCATCATTTCACAGATTCAGGGAACAGGAGTAAAAAATATCGGATATGGAGATATCAGTATTCGTTGGAAAAGCATTTTCTAGAATATTTTTGATTATGAATATCTATAGGATTTTGTGGTATTTTTTTCATTTCTGTCTTCCGCAATCCTCCTCCTCTACTGTGTTTGTTATTTTAGTGTATGTGCTATAGAAGATGGCTACATCATACTTACAATGTCATATAACATATCCATAAGTAAGGCTAGAGCAAAACTGGAAACTGTAAAGGAGTAAAGATTTAAGGGTATTTGACATTGACAAGATCAAAAAAGAGAGGAAAAAAGAGAAAGAGGAAAAGCGGATGAGTTCTGGTTGGAATCTGCTAAGGATCCACTATTCACCATTCAGATATGTAAAAGATTTCCTTTTTAACTTGGAGAGGATGATGACAGATCCCTTAGCACAGCAACTTATGCATAGCCCGATCCATATTCATTTTGTGTAAAGGAAGAGTGAGCAAGTTGAGCTGTATAACTGTACACTGTACATTCTGCATTCTAGATTCTAGATTCTATAATCTATATTCAACATTGTACACACCGATCCTTCCATCTTATAATAGTGATGCTGATGATGATGGTAATTGTAATATAATAATTCGACTAGAATCCGGATTTACACCAGAATCTTTACATTTGGTGAAAGGAAGTGAATTGGAAGCGTAAGGAATTTGGCTGAGACTGTCTGCTGTCTACTATCGAGTCTCCTTTGACTTGAGTTGAGTCTAGAATCCAGAATCTAGAATCTAGAGTGTAGAGTGTAGAGTCTAGTTGAGTCTCTGACTTGGCTTGGCTTACAAGTCAGTTGACTTCTCCCTGGGTTTGATTCGGTACGGTTAGTTGAATTTAGTTGAGTTGGAGAAGGAACAGAATCAAAGGCTTTATACTCATTGTATATTACACATGAAACATGGATGAATATGTATCTACATTCTACATGTTCAGTGTACATTGTACAGTGAACAAGTATGAGAGCATGAATGAAATATCGGAGAGAGAGAGAGAGAGTAGATACGAAGGAAGCCATCTGTGATTCCTGTGTGTGTATATATGTGTATATGAATGGATGGGGGAATGTGATATGTCTATGTCTATGTATGTGTATAAGTGTGATTCCTGTCGACGAATTAATGCTGATGAGGTGATTTTTTTCTTCTTTTTTCTATCTATCTAGATGCTGATTCAGAGGAGAATGAAGCCAAACCAACCACGAGACTCGTCGTCGTTTTCGTCGTCGTCTTCGTCTGCAGCCTATACCTATGGTTTTGGATCTCCAACCCTCCACTTTCACTTCCTTTGGATTTGGCTCCTCACGTCTATCTGTCTTTCTTGTGGTAAGTCAAGCCTTTCCTTTCTTTATTTCCTTCTTTCCGTTCTTTCTCCTTTACTGTAGATTGTAGATGTGAGATGTATGATATCAATGTATCTTTATACTGTACATCTATCTATCTATCTATACATAGACTGCTTACTCTCTACTGTCTACTATCTAGTGTCTGTAGTGTACAATCTACATTGTACAGTGTACAGTGTACGGTATTTGGAACGAGATTTCCCTCCGTAGTTTCTTTCTCCATCCCTTGCTTTAAATTCATGTGTAATGTTTAACGTGTAATATGTAGTGAAATCAGATACTAGAATAGAAACTGAAACTGTAGAATATAGACTGTAAGTCTTTTCCTTTCCCATTTTTTCTTGTGGATACTTGGTGTACTCTCAAATAGAGCAAAGCACAGTAAAAGAAAAGAAAAAGAAAATGTACAGAGTAGTTCAATTCAGTTCTTTCAAGAAAAGTCCTTGAATTTACCCTTTAACTTTTACATTCATACTCGTTTATCTGTATTCCACTACTCCAATTTGAAGACAGATTTTGTAGATAGACAGTCTCGATTCTCGATCTTCGATCCTCTATTCTCGGTTCTCGACAGAAGTGACATGAAATTGTGTCATGTGTCGATACAAATTTGTGGGAACTGGAAACAGATGCAGATGGATAAGAAAAGTGCATGCATCGCCTCATGTACTTATTATGTATTCAGTCTAAAGTCTAAAGTCTAAAGTCTAAAGTCTTTACTCTGTACGCTGATCTCGTCTGATCTGCCTACCGCAACTCGTTTTTTAACACTTGACTTTGCCCCTTGAAATAAACCGTCCTTTAAACTCTCCCTTTCTCAAGTATTCTTAAGTATAATATCCACGATTTTTCCCCTATCAAAAGGAAATGGGAGTTAATATTTTATTCTGCATAACAGCATTTTAAAAATGATTCACGTTCAAATTTCAATCTACTTTAGGAAAGTATTTTTGCAACTTTGATATTTGATACATACTGAATCATTGAACGTTGCAAGTTGCACATCATTTATTTCATGTACCAAAAGTAAAGATTGTGGTTCATAGTTTGAAATTTAAATGTTTACATTTTTTCAGCTGTTTGATGCTCTGCATTTACACATGTAACAAATGCATACAACACTGGAATTGGAAATTTGGCATTGGTACATTTAGCATGCTGGAGGTTGAAATGATGCGGTGCTTTGAATTTAAAAGTTTGAATTTTAAATAATGTGAGTAAATAAAGGTTTCTTGATCTACATTTTGAAGCTACACTTTTCTTTAGCTCCAAGCTCTAGTGAATGATTTTAGCACTACAAAGTAAATTACACCTTTTGACTTGAATTCCAAATAAATTCATCTCATCATTCCGGGTTGGCTGCTGGGTATTTTTGTGCACACAGAGGGAAAATAAACATACAAATGTAAAATGTACAATGTACACAATTTATCAAGACAGATTAAAAGAAAGTTTGCTTATTATTTTTCTGTATCAAGTATCAAGTATCAAAATAGAATTTTGTATGCATCCAAACAAATTGCAAAGAGATAACTGTTGGATAAAGTAAAACGTAAATCAACAAGATGAAACCAAATAAAACCAAGTTGGACGGAAAATAAATAAACAAACCTGCAGTAAAAAACAGTTCTCAGAAAATTAAGTAAAAGCACGTACCTTCAACCTTCAATCTACATGTATTGATACCAATTTCCTGCACCAGAATTTCTTGGATTTTGATCTAGATTTTTTAAACTTTCTGCACTTTTATTTCATCCTCCAACGCTGTTTCACTTCTCAATCCTCAATCCTTGACGCTCAATTCCTTTCATTTCCGTTTGCTGATATGTACAAACATTTGAAATCCTTTTTGGAATGCAGATTGTTCATGAGATTTTTCATTTTTCAAGATCAGCATTTCTGTTTCTACTTTCTATTCACAAGCAGTCGGACGTTTGGACGTTCTCAGAACACAGATAAATATGTATGTAAGAATCAACTCTACTTGATACATTAGGCATTATACATTATACATGGAAGAAAAACAAATGGGTACAAAAGTGTAGCTTACCTAACCTCTTTCCTATTTTCCCAGTATTTATTTATTTATTTTAGTTATCATATCCGTTGATAGCCCATGCTTCGTGCTTCATGGTAAACGCCACAGTGATTCGGCAAGTGTTTTGAGTTTGGGCGTTTGGAAATTGAAAATACGTATAACGGATAACGGATAATGAATGCAAGTCACATGATTTTGGATTTCGGCTCCTTTTTTGGATTTTTGCCTCGGAGTGCTAAACTAAAAGGTTAAAATAAAATGCACATGGATGATAAATGCATCTAAAATCTAAAGTACTTGGATCTTAGATCCTCCTCAATTTTATCACTTAATTCCTTATTCTCTATTTTGTATCTGTTTTGCATTTGAACAATTAGCGAACAGGAATGTTTTTTTCAGTCTGTTAAAGAAGCGGGCATCAAAAATCCAAAAAATGTAAAATGTACCATAATAAATGAATAAAGATGCAAAGATGTTGGATGTGCAGATAAATAAATATTTTCTATGCGGCACATGAATCTTTCATCTTCCAAGTACTTGAAAGTTTTCAAGCTCCTATTGCCTATCGCCTATCATAAAAATACAATAAACTGGAGATGAAATAGTAAAAAAGTGAGCTCTGGCTTAAATTATTTGTCCGAGGTTGTGCAATTGTCGATTGCCAATAGGAGTTTTGATTCATCCACATTTCCTTCTATTTGTTTCCTTTTCTGATATCAGTAAGAGGAATCAGGATCAATATCAATATCAATAGCAATAGCAATACAAAGCCAAATAGGAAAATCTGTACGCGGTGCATTGTGCATATCCAAATTCAATCTTGAAACCAGATCAAGAATAAAAAGATGTCTACATTTACATTTATTTTTACGATAAGAGCTTGCGAAGCAAAGGCAGACTAAAGAACTGACGGAGACAAACCCATAACCAACAACCAACGACCATGCCGTATGAATATCAAGTACAATTTTCATACTAAAACAATATTGAAAGAAGACTTGAGCAGACTATTGACTCTTGACTCTTGACTATGAAAAATTTTGAATTGTTTAGACCATCCAAAATATTTACTCTGCTCACAAGTAGCAAGTCACAATCAGAGGAGAAAATACAAGCACACCAGTAGACTTTTCTTTGTGACTTATTCATTATTTCCCTTTGGATTTTATGGGTGGTGTTGATGCTACTTTCTATTTTCTATTTCTGTTTGCTAAAAGAAGAGAGTAATCACAAGATCAAGATTTCAATTCCAGTCCATTCTTCAAAATAAATAAATACCACACACAGTGGTTCGTCGGTTGGTCGGTTGGTTGAATGAGTGAACGTGGAATGTGACTCATCGTTGGTGAGATCGAGTGAGTGGAATTGCATCTTGCATACAGAGCAGTTTTCTTATTAAATTGGCTCACAGATAAAAATAAAGGGAAAGTAAAAGGGAAAGTAAAAAAAACTTAAAGTGAAAAGGAAGGGGGAGAAAATGAGAGAAGCATTGGAAAGAGATGGATTGAGATAGAATTACATAAAGTAGAATCTAGAATCTAGACAGTAGAATCTTCAATTTTCATGAGCTCAAGTAGGTCTCGTAGCCGAAAACAGCGTCATAAAATACTAATCAAGAACTTTATAGCCTCAACTTTCTCAAACTCAAATGTGCCCCCAATCTTCAATCTAATTCTGATCTCATCCTCATGTGTTCATGTGAAGCTTGTAGCATGTACAATGTACAATGTACAATTTACAGTGTACACTGTACAGTGCACGGTGTATGGGTTCACTTTGCTTTTCCTTGGATTGGATTGGATTGGATTGGAATTGATATGATGAAGGTTGTTTTCCTTTTCCAAAGTTTGCTATAAATGTCACTAAATAAAACGGTAATTCCTCTATCCGCATTTTACATGCTCCGTTTTCAAATTTCAAATTTCAAATATTTTCTATCCTCTCTTAAAACTCTTTTATCATGATGAATTTTTTTGAAAGCATGCATTAAATTTTTTTTACTTTAGACTTTAGACACAAGTGTCAAGTGTGAAGCATGAAATAGCACTTGTTTCTTGTTTATTATCAGCAATTTAAAATTTACAGCCAAACTATGACGCGACGTCATTCAACTTACTATCTGTATTCTGTGATTACTTGCCAGAATACAGATAACATATTTAGTTTTCAATACTGTACGTACTACGTAGTCGGAGCCAGCAAAATTTGGACAAATAAAAATGAAAATTTCCAAGATTTTCGTTTTCATTTTGGAAGTATTTTGTGTGAGTTTGCATATATACTTTAAAAAGGACCGGCTATTACTATTACCAGTTACCAGTTGCCAGTTAGAAGTCTAGAGTCTTAGACTTTCTCCTACGTTTCCCGATCAACCCACTCCTCACTCTCCAATGATAACAATATTTGTGGTCCATTAGGGAGCTGATGCTCAAAGTTTCTCCTCACAGTTGCTCATTTCCATTTTACCTTTGTGTCATTTCAATAAGTGGCCCAACTAACCAATAACCAACCATGGATAGAAAGGCACAAGGCACAAGGCAATGTATACCATTTCACTCCAGTTGTCACTCCAGTTTCTTGGACACATTCCATCCCATCCCATCTCATTTCATTCCATTCCGTTCCATTCATATCCAGCAATTTTGTGGAACACGTTCCTTTCTTCTTTTCCTTGTCATTTTTCCTTTTGTCCCTCTTTGTGGCTTTGTGCAGCCTCACCTCAAATTTCAAATGTCGCTCATGATCCCCATCACACAGAATTAGGTAAAGAAGTACTGTATTTCCAAAAGTACACTCTACATTGTACACTGTACACTGTACACACTGTCACAAAATACTCTCTTTTCTCCCATTTTCTATTCTGTCCTCCACATCTTCAGATCCAGTTGACACGCTACCTTAAAATTCAAATACAAATGCATGTGGACAAAGGTATCCAATATTCGTGGGAAAAAGGTGGGTGTCGGTTGGTGGTTGGTAGTTGGTGGATTTTGGGTAATGGATGCAGTGGAACTTTCTCCACTTTCTCTTTTTACCTCATTCCGTCTGCATCAGCATCAGCAGCATCAACTTGTTCATAAATACAGATGGCACATTTCCCCAAATTCTTGAGCTTGTCCAGAGCACTCAAAGGAAAATGGGAAAAGATGAAAAGGCAAAAGAAAAAGGAAAAGGAAAAGGAAAGAAAGAGAAAGGGAGAGAAAATAAAGTGTGATGTGGTGAGTTAAGTGATGCAATATTGTCTAGTCTCCTCTGCTCTGCTACCATGTATTTTTACTCACATGTGTTGAGCATTGAACACTGACTATTGAATATGCACACTTTTGTAAGAAAATGGTATTCACCTTGTTGGTGTGATGCGAATGCAAAATTTGTTTTGGTTCATATGAGGAAAGTGTAGAGTGTAGAGCGGAGCTCCCGTTTTTCTTTTTTTGACTCAAGACTTTTATGTGGAATTTGAAGAGGCTGGTACATGTACAATGAACATTGTACATTGTACATTGTACATGTGGTTATAGACATACAGCTCTACTCTCATTTTCTCTGCTCTACTCTACTTTCTTCAAAATTCTGCATGCATTTACGGCACTCATAGAAAAAAGGGTGAAATGTATAACAGTGGAAAAAATATCCGCAACTTCATCAACTTGGAACTTGGTTCATCTGCTTCTATATTTATTTATTTATGTATTTAGCTATTTATTTGTTTCAAATTGGTTACATTTTATAAGATGGTTTGGTTGCGGTGCAAAATAAGAAAAAGAAACACATAAGCATAAGCATAGTATGTATTTTACTATCAATATGTAGTACAGTGTAAAAGGTGAAAGGGAATTTACATCTGGATTCCAGATTCTAGATTCAGAATCCTTTCTTTTAGTAGATCCGGTTTATGACGCAGTTTACAATTGTAATGCTAATACTCACCTACACAAACAAATACGAAGTACACTGTACAGTGCACAGTGTTTTTTGCAGCATAATAAAAGTTTTAAAGGGGAGAAAAACCACTGGGCAAAACTACTTTAGCAGTCCAACGCAGGAACTTGTGAATAGGAAAAACACATTTCCGCCATTGCACAAGAGATAATTTTGACTTTTCTCTAGTACTAAAATAAAAAATATGGCACAAGTTGCCCTGTAAATTTGTGTTTGGAAATACATGATGAGGTTTTCAAATGTAAAAGAGTAGAATGTACAAAGTGTATATATAGTAAAGTGGAGTGGATTGCACCACCGGTATTTTGAAATATGCAGCTTTACTGTTGGAAGTTATAAATTAGGCTAAAGAGGCGAATCATAACTGTGGCTTTTGGATCCTGAATTCTGGCTATTGTAGCCCTAGATTCTGAATTCCGTATTCTACGTGTACTCCAAAAACTGAATAAAAGAGGAAGAAAGTGGCAATGTAATGTTGAAGGAGGGAGAAAGTTCCATTACACATTGTACATCTATGTATGGTGTATTGTGTATGGTGTATCTGGTCTCTTGTATGATATGGTTTATATCAGTGACTAGTGAACAGATCAGTGAAGTGGGCTCATTCTTAATTCATTTTATTGCCAGAAAAGCACATGCATCATTTCACTATTTTCCCTTGGCGACTTTTTAATGCAAATAAATAAATAATAAATAATAATAAATGGTCCGGATTCTGGACTTCAGAATTTAGACTCTGTACTCTGTAGTTTCGAGCTTCGAGTTTTGAGTTTAAATGGGAAAGGGAACGAAAAAAAAACCCAAAGAAAAAATAAGCCTGATAAAGTGCCAAACAGTCAAATAGCCAAACTCCCCATCCCCATTTTCATCATTAGCATTATTATTTTGTACTGCTGGGTAAAAAACATTGAGCACTATCTTTTGCATATGTATAAACACAAAGACGTCTAAAGAATACCATTGAATTTCAAATCATAACTTGATTTAAATATTTGGAATTTCTCCCACAAAAATGGAAAAGTACTTGTAATTTTTTATGCATTTTCACATGACATTGTTTTGTCCTGCCAAATAGCCACATATCATGTAAAAAACAAAAAAACAAGACAAAAAATGCATAGAGATGACAACAGACAAAAGATTTGCATTTAAAGCTCCTATGTGTTCTATACATTTTTTCAACGGCATTTCCAAGAATTGCACGAGATTTGAGATTGCAGATATCTTTTTTGTCATTTTTGGTTGCTGGATTGGATTGAGAGTTTCCTAATTTCAAGTTTTGATAAAGATCAAGGCTCGAGGTTCAAGGCTCAGGGTTCAAAATTGACGTTGGTCAATTTTATGGTCGTCTCTTCAAATCTGTTGAATATCTTGATCCGGCAAAACATAGTCAGTGTTATGAGCTATGGTAAAAAATAGCAAGTTAAGCAAATAATCTATCTATTTTTATCGGTTCTTCTCTCAGTATTTTTCAGTAACTCATTTGACTCTCATATGCATAATGCGCTATCCAAACTATCTGTACTCTTCTAAACATTTGCGTAGAAACTGTAGTACAGGTAAGGATTGGGATGTAAGAGCATTATAGTAACCTGGGGCTTTGGAATGGGTAAACGTAAAGTTGGCCAGGACTATCTTGTGCAATGTGCATAGTACTACATCTGGGCACGAATGTAACAGACCCCATAAACCACAATATAATACAATACAAATTTTCTGAATATGAATATATAATAAACTAAAATATTATAAAGCATGAGTAAACGAGCGGAAATTATTCCATTATTTCCTTTCGGCATCGTCATCGGTAGTGGTATTCTAGTTTATTGAAATATAAGTAGCCGCATTAGAAATTGAAACATAGGTGGATGAACGAAGGGCTGACTGAATGACTGAATAAGTTGGAAAAGAAGAGAACGGAAGAGGGGAAGTGGATAGCTAAATGGCTGGAGAAAGGACTTCCGGCTAAATCCAAACACGCATATGTAACGGAAATACTTGCAAAACAGAAGGACGGAATTCCTTGCTTTATTTTCACATGTATGTAAACTGAGCTGTATTGCTATTGTTAGTTGTAATTGATATGTGATATGTAAAGTCGTGAATATTTATGCGTACGCATACAGGCCTGTATGGGAAAGGAGCAACTAAAATATGAATGAGAGGAAGCAATTCCAAAATGCTTTGTATGGCATGGTAAAACATTCAAGAGTCAAGAGTCTAGAGTCGAGAGTCGAGAGGCAAGTTAAAGCAAAATTGGAAACATCCGAAGCTCTACAAAATACGTATGTGAACAGTGCAAATCCTGTTAACCTGTTTCTACTCTTGCACACTGTACACTGTACACTGTACATTGTGCCTGCAAACATGAGAAAACTTTCACTTGCCCTGATTTACACACTGCCGTCGGGCATTTTAAAAATTGTGTATCAAATCCTAACAAAGTGTACAGACTATACTACTTACAGTATACAAATCGCAATATACAGAGCATTTTGTATTTAGATTCTAGATACTAAATTCTAGATTCCAGGAAACACAATACAACTGCATAAATTTTAATAGATGGAAATGTTTCGAAGAGTTATGATTGAGCATTTATTTTTCATTGCCAGAGTTGGAGTCAAGTTGGAAAAAGGTGCTGTGTGTTTATAGTTTTGAATGTGAAATTCGGAATTTAGAATCTCCACAACTCACCATTGTAAATTTCTACATTTCTACATGGTACCGTTTCTTCCTGTATCCTTGAATATTTGCTCATGTTCATATTCATATTAAGTCATGACTTTTATGTACAGTGCGTACACCGTACACAACACAATGCCATACGCTTTGACTCTAGAATCTAGAATCTAGACGCAAAGTTGAAGAATCGTTATGTGTTTTGTGTAAACTATAAACTTTAAATTGTTGTGTGGAAAGTGGAGAATTTGAACGGGCTCTTCTTGTCCCCTCTTCCAAATCCAACTGCATTTCATTTCGTTGAATTTCAGCTTGAGTTGTGTGTTTCAAGTTTCAAGTTTTGAGTGTCGAGCTTCGAGCTTTGAGCTTTGAGGAAATGAGTGAATGAGCATAAAACTAATATTCATTATTATTATTCACCATCGCTTTGCATTTCTCCAAGCCACCCACGTTCATGTTTTTCCGCAGTCCACATTCTACTCTTCTGCCTTTCCCCTTGAATTTGAATCTTGGGTTTGGCTTGAGAATTACTAAGGTTTAAGTAGATGTGTACTTATGATGTAAAATCCAGTTGAATGTTCAATATAAAATATAATAATTCTCCAGCTGTGTGTTCAAAACAGACGGCAAAGTAGGATTTCTCCCCCTTTCACGTGCAAATTATACACAATACGGACAATGGACACACAACACACAATACACAGTCAGCAGTAAAAGTCAAGGATTTGAGTGTCCTTTTCTGTACGATATTTCCTTCATCTTAACTTGCGACAAATGGTTAAATGCAAAGATGAATGTCCAAAGTCCCATGTTCTCCATTAGAAATTTCGGGACATTTTATACATTTTCAATGGGATATTTATATTTAAAACTACAAGATTCAAATCCATACATTTTTTCGATATTGGATAAGTTTTCTTTTCTTCTCCTGGTTAAGCTTTACAAACTTTACTTTCTTGTTAAACTACAAACGTACTGAAATGCATACGCATGCATAAATCTGAAATGTACGTACATTTTATAGTATATGTTGTGCACATTTGTAATTTGATTTAAGACTTGAGCTCAAAAAATGTGAATCGTCTTGGAAACCATAAATATCCGGCTCGTCATGTCCTCTTTATTTATATGTGTATATATATATTTTACAGGCTCTGTTTTATACGTGACACATTCCATCCTATCCTTCTTTTCATATAATATAATATAATATGATATGGAAGTGAATCAAAAATTCCTAATCCAAATCCGAATCCAAAAACTAAAATCCAAGCAAGAGCAAAAAAATGAGGATCCGGTCCAAATCCAAAATCTAAACCCAAATCCGAATCCAGTTCTCCAGTCTACAGTCTACATTCTACAATCTACAATTTATATGTAATCTACATCGGTAGACTGCACTGTACTGTACTCTTAGAATGGAGAACGTCGTTTCGTTTAGTAGTTTCTGGAAGCCAAAGTTGGAAGTTGGAGCCAAACTGAAGGGATGACGTAAAATATGAAAAGGGGAAAAGCCTTGAAGCATGAATTTCTTGTCACATTTCTGGAATTTATATCTGAATTTTCGTCATCCTCATCCTCCTATAAATATCATATTAGCGAATAAATAAATATGTCACTAAAACAGAGTACAAGAGAAAACATCTTGAGTTGTGTCTTCCTCGAATCTAGCAGCTAGAATCTAGAATTCTGAATCCAGAATCCAGAAGGATGAACCTTGTACATTGTACATTCTGTACAGTGTAAAGTGCACACTACACAAGTTTTACATATTTTCAAAGAAAAGCCAAAAGTCAGTTGAAGGAATGTTGTAAGATTTTTTGAATAGCAGGGGCGAGGAGAAGGACACCAGATATTCCAGACTATTCCAATGCCAAATGCCATTTTATTAAAGAAAAAATGATTTGATCCCTATACGGACACTTTTCATTACATACTTTTGGAAAAGGTTACGCATCATGTCATTTTTTCGCTCTATCGTTTCTCTCAAGAATTTCCATGTACATTTTGTACATTGTACATTGTATATTGTACATGGACAGGAATTCTCTGGAATACTTTAGGTTTTCACTTCCGGCTCCAACAAAAAATTTGATACTCTTCTCCCACTAAAATTTTATGAGATGACGCAGTTTTACATGTACAATGTACAACGTAGAATCTAGAATCTAGAATGTACATTCTACATAAACATGAATATGAGCATGAGAAACCGGGAAAAAATTGGCAAAGGCAACTGGGACTTTTTATTTCTTTAGCCAGCTTGGTTTGTTTTGTCTACTGTCTACTTGTGTGTGTGTGTGTTTTAGCTTGATACAAAGATACAAGAGTTGGATTTTGGATTCCAACTTGTAAATATGTAAATAAATCTCAGTCAACACAGGCAAATTATAATCATTCCTTTTCCTCTTCTCTTTTTACTTGTGGAAAAAATCTCTCTCTCTCTCCCTCTATCTTTGAACTTTGACGAAAATTAGTACAAGTGTAAGTGTGTGTGAGCACATGTAAACGAGTTTACATTGCACATTGTACATTGTATGTTGTAGAGATGGAGAAACTAGAGCAAAAAAACTTGAGAGCTGAGACTGTAAAAGGACATAATGATAGTTAGTTTTGCCCTTTTAATCCTCATTTACTCGGTGAAATGGATACAGTTGGACGTCAGACGAGGTCTAACCTCGACTCGAGCTCCAAGCTCCGAGCTCCGAGCTTCCAGTTTTGAGTTTCGAGGTTTGAGATTCGAGGTTACAAAGAAGACTGAGGCTAAGGCTAAAAGCTAAAAGGAGGGTGACAAAAGTCGGAATGAGAACGACTTTATTTATTTTGCCTATTTCAAAAACTTTTCCCATGAAAATGCGTGTGCTTTTTGGTTCTCCTTCTTTTCTCCTTTTATGTATAATGTATAAAGTATAATGTATCCCTCTCTACTTTTCCATCCGCATGACCATCTTTCCTCTTCCTGCTCTTTTTAAATAGCATGTGTAATGTGTATGTTGTGTTGAAAGGAGAAAGTAGAAAGTAGAAAGTAGACTGTAGGAAGTAAGTCGTCTAATGTATCCACATCTTGTGTCTGATATGTTCTGGTATGTGATGTGTAATATGGTACAATATGCGTAATATCTTCTTTCACACTACAAACATCAACATCATCAGCATCATCATCATGATCCTTTTGATGAAAAGGAGTGTTGTAAAATTAGCGAAATAAAGGAAACTAGCGTAATATGACTAGGACGTTGACTTTGACTTTGTCTTTGTCTTTGGTATGGCGGGGAGAAAGGGAAAGAGGACAGAAAAACAGTGACTTGAGCTTTGAGTTTTGAGTTTCCAGTTTTGAGTTTCCAGTTTCCAGTTTTGAACTTATGAGCTTCGAAGAAAACGATTTGAAAGAGAATCCAAAACTCATGTGTTCTCGGTACACTATACACTGTGCAGTGTGCAGTGTAGAGAAATGAACTGTTTCTGGTACAATGAACATTTGTTCCGTTTCCTCATTTTGTGTAAATGTGAGACTGGAAAAGTAAAAGTAGAAGTAGAGTAAACTCCAAATATCGTATGTATGTATGTATGAGATCCTAGTTATTACTTAATACTTATTTCACACACTGTTTTAACTGTTTCATGAACCATGGTTCATGTACAAAAACAAGTGGAGAAGTAGGCTAAAATATAGACGATTCATGAATCATAAATCATAAATCATGCTAAAATGACACATTTAAATTAATGTCCTAATATTTTCTTTGTTTTTGACTTTTGATTTTCAGGGACTGCTCAAACGTCATCTAATGAAATCTCATCCGTGACTCCGTACATCCCAAATACAAATACAAATACACAAAATACACCTTACTTTCCGCCGGGACTGGCTTCCGAAGGAAAAGTTGATGATGCTAATGATAAAATTAGGAAAACGACTGAATCCAGTGGCTCGCCAAGTAGAGAAAACCCAGTTAAAATCAAGTTGACGATGACCATGTCCACATTTAACCCCAATGAAAACAAAGCTCTTTTTTCTACTCCTTCCATTTTGTACAGTGAGGATTCTAAGGATACTAAAGATTTCAAGGATTTCAAGGCGAGGGGAGTGGAAACGATCGGTGACCCCTCACCCACATTAACATCTACATCCACTTCCACCTCCACATCACCACCTAAATTCCAATTCCAATCCCAATCCAATGACCATTTAAATGTATCACTGGGGCTGAGAAATGTCTCAGATTCCATTTCATTTTCATTTTCTTCTACTACTCAGCTTCCTTATTCAACTTCCTATCCACATCCACATTCAAATCCAAATCCGCATCCAACACCCACATCCACATCATTGTCAGTGTCATGGTCATCAACAACCACATCCGTGGTGCCATCACACACTCCTTCTCCCATGAAAGCTCCTTCGATAGGTGGAAAACCGAGTGTTAAAATCCCAGCACTAAATCCTACTACAAGGCCCCAGTCCCATCCACCAGAAGAGCAGGAGCAAATTAGAGTGGAGAAAATTGCAGAGCAAGAACTTGCCGACAAACTCGGGGTTCAGATTGAAGGGCTGGAGCAGGTTTTAAGGAAGCCTTCAAACGTAAACCTCCTTCGAAAATTATGGGCGACTCATAGCGCCAAAAGTAAAATAAATTTGACTCAAGAGCATGAGTCTTTGTGGCGAGTGGAGCCAAATGCTGATGCTGATGCTGGTGTTAATGGGGGAGGATTAAAACTACAACCACAACCACAATTAGCCCATGAAGCCGCAACGCCACCCTCCGTCTCGTCCTTTGTAAAAGAGACGAGCAAACTGCAAAAAATGACATCAGCTCAGTCATCCAGATCCCAACAACAACAACAAATGTCATCATCCGCAGTACTTTCTAGGCAAAAGTTTCGTAATCAAATGCTCTATCCCGAATGGCTGTCCTCTTCCGGTGGAGTGTATCCCGATGACAATAATAATGGCACGGGTGAATACTACTATGGCGAGCAGCCAGAGTATGACAATGCCATGAGTATCGAAGGAACGCCGCGTCATCGCACCATCAACCAGAACAACAACAACAATAATCCCAATAGCAATTCAAATCCGAATCCCAACACAAATGGTGAAAATAATAATCATCAACCCATGGATGAAGGTGACAGAGGTGATGAAGAGGATTCTTTGTCATCATCCTCCTCATTATCATCAGCGTCGAGGACAAACCTGTTCCGCAAGAGAATAAACGATGAGATCCTCGAGAGATTTGCACATCACAGTTTTAATCAATCAATTCCGGGACAAAGTCAAAGTCCGAATCAAAATCAAAACCAAAATCAAGGGGATGATGGCGATTCCAATGCTAATACTAATGCCAATTCAAACTCAAATGTGAATCAAATGGAAATCCTTGGCTATGAAAATTCCCAAGGAACATCTTCCAATAACAACAATAATAATAATAATAATGAAATGGCGGATGTAATTTCTCGAGGACGGATTGATTCAGTCATGTACGTTTACTTTGGAGACAAGTATAATGATTACCACAAGGAGGAAATTGCTGGAAGGATTATTCAGGTAAACCAAATAATTAACTAACAAGGGAATTCTTTTTGTGGCACTGATTCAAGATACAAAAGTTGGCGGAAAGGCATTCAAAATTCAAAGTTCAAAGTAAATCAAATTTCATGGGAAAATTGGAATTTTAGGGTATTTTGTTTCAAAAACCATGCAAATCAAACCAAACCAAAGCAAAGCAAAGGTTGAATATTGAATATCAACAGTGTAGAATTACAACAACAGGAGCACATACAAAATATCAAATCATATCATATTACATTCCATTAAATTAAAAGCTTTCACTTAACTTTCACTTGACTTTCACTTTCACTTTACTCCATACTCCACACCGACAAATTTATGAGTGGGAGGAATGAAAATGTGTGAGATTGTGAGCAAGTAGAATGTGCGGGGAAAACAACATGGGTCACATGGGTATTAAACATGACAAACTTGGATCCTGGATACTGGATGTGGGATCTTGGTGTAGTCGGATACAAATGGAGCATAAGTCTCTCTTAGTTCTCTCAACATTCAACATCAGCATCAGCATCAAGGAGCACAGCTCAACACACACTCACGTTTACCCACTACTCACACAGCATGCCACATCACAAACATACTTGACATTTTCTCACAAATTATTTAGACTTATTCCACATGGCAGAGTCACAACATTACCATTACCGTTATCATCATTATTATTTCACTCCACTTTACCCCCTTCAATATTTACGGGACACATTATCAAATTAATAATGCACACGTGCTGTCATGCCTTCTTTGTGTGTATCCCACACGTGTGTGTTTATCCATACATCCATCCATCTATCTGTGTATCAGAAAATCGGCAAATGGGCAAATGAGTGAAGGAGCCTTAAATTCAAACTGGATTCATCCCACGATTCAGTCTGTAAACAATGCACAATACACAATCTATTGAAACTATTGAAACTATTAAACTATTGAGCAATTTAAACTGCTGGCTTTTGGATTTTGGCTTTTGGCTTTTGACGCTAATTTTGATATGTAGAGATTAGAGACTCGCCCTTTGGAGGATTTTATCCATGATCTGACAATCAAAAAGTATCATACGCGTGTATTCAGTATATTTGTGAGCAGAGTCCATCGTACGAGTCTAGATTCTAGATTCTTGATTCTAGGATGTATAATCTAGACGCGTGAGTCATGACAACTGTGATGCAGTGGTGTGTTTTATGATGTTCTCTCTATTCTCGCTGTGATTGTCATTCGGCATTCGGGATACATGTAGAATTGGGAATTGGGTAGGCAAATCAAACGGTTCAACTCTCTGACATTTGATATGTAGATGAAAGTATCTGTATGGCTGTAATTATGGTAACATATCAGAAACCACTAGAATCTAGAATCTAGAATTCATTCATTATTTTGCACTTGACGGAGTATGTAAATCTCACTAATTTGATAATGAAAACTACTCACTACTCACTACTCACTACACACTGCTGACTTTCAACTCATCTCATCTATTGAAAACTGAAAACTGTAAATTATGCCATGGGCACTGTACACTGTACACTGTGTGACTTGTGTACAGAGGGGCAAATATTTGATATTTGATGTTTCATGTGTGAGCATTGAGCATTGAACCCTTTAATTTGGATGCAAAACGACGTAATTTGTGCAATGAACCACAAATTGACTTATTGTGCACACATAAAGCTCCATCCTGAGTTGTATAGCTGTACAGCTCTAACAGATGTGCAATGTGCATGAATCCACATAAAAGCAACTTTACGACTTTTGACGTGAGATGAAATTAAATGCACACCTTACCCCATAACTTGATATTCGATATTTATTTCATTTGTCACTATTAGTAGTTACTTGAATTTACTGAAGACTGGCAGCTGGCAGCTGGCAACTGTTATGTGGATATGAAAGAATGGATAGAAGGTATAAAATGAGGAGAAAAATTCCATACGTAATTTATAATTCATACTTTTTATCCTCAAGGCTTATTTTAAGCTAAATCCGCTTAGTTTTTTGGTTAATACCTGATGGCTGATCCTTTTTACCCATTTGCTAAAAAGGAATTGGAATTAGAATTAGGCCACAGGTCATTGACAATTGTCAATATGTATACTGTATACTATATACTATACTATATACGCAATGTATAAAAAGTGTAGCGTATAAGATTCAAGTATCTAGAATTTAGGATCTAGAATCTAGAATTAAAATTCTGTCACTATAAATTTGCAGTAGAAATTAGAACGCAACGACCCGGCCAAAATACTAACAAATCGGTTTATTACAAACGACTTGATTCTCTAAATGACCAGAGATAAGATCAAGTTGAGTAGAACGACAGAAAATATAATACAGAACCAAAACAAAAACAAAAACAACAACAAAAACTAGAACAAGAACAAGAAGAAAAGAGAATAATAATGTACACCGCATGACAAAGTTACGTGAGCAAAACTCAAAACTCAAAACTCACAGGTAGGCTAAAGATAGACACTAAACAGACAAGACAACAACTATCAGATAGAAAAGTAGAAAGTGAAAGTGAGGAAAGAGGTTACGAGTCAGCATCAGCATCTACAATCTACAAGTTGGAAAGCTCAAAGTTCAAAGCACGCTCGGGAACCCCAGGTAAACTTAAGTGCAATTTGGGTGGAGGGCCTTCAGTATACAAGACATGCACGTGTACACAATAAATGGTAGCTAAATTATAAACAGCTAAATTATTGCGTGTATCCTATGTGTGTGATGTCTGATGCAGGGGGTTGAATTATGATGGACGCCTTTCAGCTTTCAGCACCGCCCATAACTCCATTTCTCAACTATGTAGATGTTTTTCCAAATGTACAATGTTTATTATAGTACTTCGGCAAAGATAGTCTAAAAGTGTCCAAAGTAGCAACATTGTCAATAGAAAACATTTCCATGTCTCTTTTCTCTCATATTTCTTACTTTTCTAGAGACTGGAGACTAGACACTAGAGACTAGAGACAGACAAAGACACGCGTCATCTTTACCATTTACCAGTCCATTTCCACACTTCTCATTGTGATGTTGTAAAACTTAATTTATTCACGTTTTAACTTGGAATTTGTTAGTCACGCGTCTCCAG
The DNA here is from genome assembly GCA_034698265.1 of Sminthurinus aureus. Taxonomy (NCBI): domain Eukaryota; kingdom Metazoa; phylum Arthropoda; class Collembola; order Symphypleona; family Katiannidae; genus Sminthurinus; species Sminthurinus aureus. The sequence continues at coordinate 17,261 of JAQGBH010000337.1, read as the reverse complement.
TCCTTAGTTTTCAGTCTTCAGTCTCCAGCCTCTAGTCTTGAGACTAGAAACTAGAGACTAGAGACTCACCTACTTTTTATCAAGTCTTTGATACTGGACAAACAAGAGGAAAATTCATTCATTAGCTTGCATGAGATGGCAAAAGTCAGTCATTTCCACTCCACAGCAAATAGGAAATATATTACGCAAAACCCATAGTCAAAGCTCGAAATTTCTCTCTCTGCGTACATAAACGTTACGCGTGTGTACACAGACATCTTGTATTCATTATTCATCTTCAGTTAGTTAAAGCAAAAGCTCTTAGTAATACAATCTGATAGGAAATGAGAGAGAAAATTTTCTAAATTTGGTATTTAAATTAAGAGTGAAAAATAAAATAAAATGCAAATATAAATGTAGCAAACACATTTCTACATTCTGTACACTGCAGAAATGTGGAAATGTAGAATTTGAAATGTAGAATTTGATTCCTAAGTTGTTCTAAGAAATCTCAATATTTTTGCATTTACAATTTCCATATTTTGTAGAAGAATTGGTCAAATTATCTAGCTCTTCATAGTTCCGTCTACGTTGTACGTTATACAATCTAGATTCTATATGAACTAACGTTCAAATGTAGTTGTCTTCTTTCATGCGTAATATTTACACATCCACGTTCTACATCCTACATTCTACAGTCTACATATTCATGAAGTTTCAGGATAAAAATGTGAATGTGAATGCTTCTAAATGTAAATTGATGACGGTCTTTATTTGGTTTGGTTTGAAAATTGATGATTGGAATAACATGTATATATTATTTCAACTTGGAAAGTTTTCATATCTCAATTTTCTCCTTTCCCCATATTTTATATTTGCATTAGAAATGTGAGGGAGGTACAGTTGAGAATCCTGAATCTGCATTTAAGACAGTTGTGAATGATATCTACCGTCTACAATCTGCAGTCTAGAATCTAGAATCTACATAAGATGACGGAGAAATAAACTGAGTTGGGAAAGTTGATGACAAGATGAAGACGCACAGAGAGAGACAGAGAAGCGGAACAAGGAGTTAAGATACAGACGGAGAAAAATCCATGTATAGATTTTGTTACTGATCTTGTTTTACTCTCCCAATTTTAGTTTCAGTCCCTGTTCCAGTTCTAGTTTTAGTTTCCCAATTTCTATTCTATATGTTTTCTTTGTTGAAACCAGAGGAGCAAAGAGGAGACGAGAGGAGAAGAGAGGAGCAGTCAAGTGAAGAAAGGAGACGAGACAAGATACAATAGGAAAAGACAAACCTAGATTCTAGATTCTAGGTTCTAGATTTAGAAGAGGTTCGTTAAAGTTTCAAGTAGGCACGTCATGGCTCGTTAATCTTGTTCCCCAAATGGTGAGAACTTTTAGCAAAGACGAATGATAAAGTTGTACATTTTTCGTTTACACTTGCCTTCTTCCGCCTCCTCATCGACTAGTCCAGGCCTCTTTTCCTTCATCTTCATCTTCATCTTAGTCTTGGTCTTCTTTAGTCCCAATTTTCAGTTTCAGTTCCAGTTAAAGGCTTTTCATCTTCATCTTATTTGTGCTCGTGCTCGTTCTCGAGTCCTCGTGTTCTGGTTCAAGCTCTAGTTCTGGTTCTAGTTTGAGACGTACTTGTGATGACTACATCCAATGACGAGTTTACACACAACTCCTACACAAATATGTACAGTGTACACTAGCAACTGTTTAATGTGCAAGAGTTGCTTTGAACATGAACATGGTTCCAAGAATTCATTTCTCAATATCATCTATTCATTATTCATCCTTCCACGAATGTTGCACAGCGACATTAAATCAAAGAAAATTTTGAATTTTGAATTAAAGCAGAAACAGAAATATCAAAATTGTTATGAATACATACAAGTTGCGTAGCTTTAATATTTCTCTCTGCACTGGATGTCAATCTTCAATCTTCAATCTTGAATCTTCAACTCAGACTACAAACATGTTTTTATTTTATTTATCCATTTGCCTTACCTTCATTTTACGCTCATTAATTTACACTTTGACTTGACGACTTGACTCTTTGTCTGCATCCTGCATCGGGGTTTCCGCATCAATCAAAAATCAAAGAGCAAATGTCTCAAACTCTTTGCTTCATAAAATCATTTCTTCCTTAAAGTTACCGTAACGACGAAAATTTACACAAAATGATCCAAATTACATGAATACAAAATTTCAAAACAAAATTTCAATCAAGGGATTGAATTGAAACTCGATTGAAATTTTTATGTAGAGCATCTGTTATATGTTGCCTTACCTCACATTTTGATGTTATAAATATAAATAGTGGATGCTTTATCTTTACGAGAAAATGTAAATTTTAATTACAAAAGTTGAAAACTTGTTGGTGGAAATTGTAAGGAAAGATTCACACGCTTTATAAATAATTTGTAATTCTAATTTGTGGTTGTTTTTTTTGTCTTTTCCTTTCTATTTTTAGGCTGTTGGAGGAGTCGTAGCAGCTATCGCTCAAGTTCTAACTGTGCTGGGAGCAGCCAAGTGTGTTCGACGGGTCACCAATTCTCAATCACTTCCAGTTCATCTTCACATTGGATTTGCTCTCCTCATTTCAAATCTTCTACTTCTCCTCGCTGTACATGTAAGGAAAACTATTATAAACTATAATATTATTATACTGTCTTGTTCAATTACTTTTTCTCACCAGGATTTGACCCATTTACTCTTTACTAATAAAATCCATAATCCACACACCTACAATCTACCATCTATTTTTCAAGCCATAGAATATCCAACACCAACATCAACACCAACACGTGTGCATAAAGTACACAAAAATCAAGTGTGGTTTTATTTTTTATTGCATTCAACATTCAACAATAAAATGATGTCTGTGAGGGTCCGAGTTTTATTGACTCACACTGTACACTGTACACTGTGGAATGTAGAATGTAGAATGCTACTGGAAATATGGAATTGAATTAGACACCTATTATAATTAATCAAAGAGTCTCAACGCTGTTTGACTTCTCTTTGTCAAGAAAATAAAATCAATTGTGCTCCTACATGTAGAGTGTAGAATGTACTTAGAAATAAATAAATAAACGTAGTGTGTGCGGCAGTATCTCCGGATTGTAGATTCTAGACTCTAGACTCTAGATTAAATTACGTGTATGAAAATAATGGAATGATAAATAAAAGCACGAGCTTGAATCAGGACACCAGCATCGACCATGTAATGTGTAATGTGTGACATGACAGAGACAGAAGCAGAGTGCTGCTAGAAAACGGAAAACAGAAGTGAGTCAACAGTGAAACCCAACCAAACCAAACCAAACCAAACCACGACAAGTCAAGAGAAGAAGAAGGAAAACAAAACAAAGTAAAGGGAAGCAAAGGAAGGGAAAACAAAGGACTTTATCATTTGCTAAGGGGAGAGGTTGTCCCACAGAGAAAATTATTGTATTGTGTTGACAATGTGTGTTTTTGTGTAGTTAGTTGTTGTCTCGCAGTAGTTGGAGTTGGAGTTGGAGATACGAGCATTCATACCATAAACTATACGAGCTATTTGTAGTCGTGTTTGTTTTTTTGTAGGCCGTGGAGCTGTGAAAGAAGCACGCAGCGAAAGAGTTGTTGCAGTGGCAATTTTCGTGTGTTGTTGTTGTTCCTTGTTCCTCTTGGTCGTCCTCGTCTTCGTCTTGTTCTTGTTCTCCTTCTTGTTGTTGTTGAATGGTTCACGGTTGAGTGACTGTTTGAGATACTACTTTGTTTTGGTTCTAGTTTCCTTTCCCTTTTTCATTCTACCCGTCTTTCCCTCTCCCGTTTTCCCATGGATTGTGCCTAGTGTATTCTGTATCGAGTATCGTGTATCTTGTACCAAGCACAAGTAAATAAAAGTATTTGAAAGTAGGTAGTGACTGGTGACTGGCGACAAGGAGACATGGAGCCCAAGTGGAATTACGTCTTTGTAGTTTTCATATTCAAGGTGACGAGAACGGCGTCTCGGAGTTGATCCGCTTCCTTCCTTCCTTCCTTTGTCATATTCCCATTCTCCTCGCCTTTTCATCACTTTTCTATTATATTTTTGTTATTGTCATGACATTGACTAAATGTCACCTTTACTTTCTCCTTCGTCTCCTTCGCATTCTTCTCCTTCTTCTTCTGCGTCGTTCATATCCTTAGCATTGCCTTTCATTCAAAAAAGTCATCGACCTTTAATAATGATTTATTGCTCTTCTATCTTTTGCTGTCTTGACAATTGTCAATTGTCAATCGTCAATCGGCTACGATGCAGCATTCATCTATCATATTTGTGCAGTGTATCAGACTGTCATCAATTTGAATGAACAATTGCAAATGTAAACAATAAACTGCATTGTGTATTGTTTATTCAAAATTCGAAAATTTATTTATCAAATTTATTAGTAGTTTAAACTACTTATCATTTTAGTCTACATTCGTATTGTTTACCATTTTCCCTCATTTTTTTAACAAAAGACCTTTTACTCATTGCCTGTAGACAAACAAATGGTTCATTTTAATACATACGACGGGACTGAGTCTGGTAACCTAATGACACTGTACAAAATGCGCAATGTACAAGCCTTAAATATACAAAATTCTTGAAAGTTGTTGAAAATTCTGGACAATTCTGGAAAATGGAAAATTCCAACCCAAATAAATACCAATAAAGTAAATATGTATTCGTCTTTCATTTACAATGTACACTGAATACTAGACAATAAACGCTAAACAGTGAACAGTGAACAATGAACAATGAAAGCAAGTTTAATTTGACAATTCAAACTCAAACTCGCATACCTTCCTGTTTAACCTAAATTGTTCAGTGTCACTTATTATCCATGTCATGCCTTCCAATTTCCAACTTCCAACTTCAACTTACACAGCAACTTGGTGAAGCCTTAAAACTTGTAAACTTGCTATAGTTTACCTCAGTGTTTTGTTGCTTCCTTTTCCCCATGCACGGTTCTCAACATACAATGTACAATGTAGAATGTACAAAGTACATTTTGACTGTTTGGAATGGATTAGAAATTTTAAAGGTATTTTTTAAAATGGTTCAAGAGCTGTTGCTTTGTTGTTGTTGAGTTCAGTCGAAAGATTCTCTTTATTTTTAGGTTCTAGGTTCTAGATTCTAGTTTCTACTCTGTAGTTTCTAGCTTACAATCGTTCTCCACATTCCACATTCCAAGCGCCAAGCTCCGTTTTTTCTTCATTCTGCAAAACTCGTGTTGTATGCGCGGAGCTTGTGAAGATTTCCGTAGGTTTTTTGTTGGTTGCTGGGTTGTTAGTTGTTAGTTGGCCGGTTGGCTGACATAAGGAAGGACGGACGTAGCAGGAGTTTAAGATTGTAGATCGTAGATTCTAGATTGAAGATAGTTTAGGAGGAACATGAAATAAACCTAGGCTGTAGGCTGTAGACTGTAGAGTGTAGAAGATTGTTTGGTTGTTTGGGACATGATAGGAGACGCATTTGCGTTCCTACAACTTGAATAGATTAAGTATAGTACGTTACTTGATCCAGAGTGAAAAACAAAAAGAGAAAGTGAGAGCAAAAGAAGAAGGGAAAGAGAATAGGATAATTTCCTCCCGTTTTTCTTACCTTCTCTTCATTTTCAGACTTCGTGTTGGGGTTCTCGCTCCCAATTTATTTCTTCCCTGCTGAACAAGAAGAACAAGAACCAGAAGAGCGACACACAGAGACAAGAGAGAAGAAAGTTTGGCAGCGGAAATTACAGTCCAATGTTTTCCAAAATTACATTAACATTTACATTAGCTCACTGCACATTACCTTACTACATATTGCTTACTCGATGCGCCATGTTCAGTACTCGATGCTAACAAACGAAATAAAGTATAAAATACAAGGTTGCAAATTACAAGCCACAGTATTGAGACTTAAGAATTGAGAAAGATGATTTTGAAAATTGCAAATAACATGAAATGATCCAGATACTAGATTCTAGATTCTAGATTCTAGATTCAAGATACTGCAGTCAAACCAAACCAAACCAAGTCAAGACGATTATAATTGCTTGTTTCTGGATTCTGGATTCTGGGAGAAAAAATCACTTGGGAATACGGTGAAATCTACCCATGTATTTTCTCGAGTCTTAAATCATGAATATCAATATCCAATTGATTTTTTTCGTTTTGTAATATTTTTGTTTTTGTCTTTGAAAAATTCATTGGAACGGAAATTACAAGCTTTAAGTTTTGAGCTTTGAGCTTTGAGTTGGAACAGGAAGTTTGGATCTAGTCAGTTTTTGAAACAAATGGAGGAGAGATGAAAATGTCACAGGTCACAGTAATTTTTGAGGCAAATTTAAAAACGTTGGGTGGATGATATATTGATATATTGATATATGGCACAAACCAAGCCAGAATCCAGGCATCTAAATCCTGTACGTTAAAATGAAAATGGATGGTACAGTAGATCTGGCTAGGTAGATAGTAGATAGAAACCTGTTTGAAAAACTTGAGCGCAATAATAATTACTTCCGCCATGGGAAATAGGGTAAGCTAGATATAGACAATAGATACTAGATACTAGATACTAGATACAGGTAGAGGATTCAATCCAGAATCCAGGAATCTAGAATCTAGAATCCAGAAAATGGTGTATGAATATATATTAGATATAGATAGCAAATAGTCCTTTGTACAATGTACAGTGTACAGTGTACAGTGTACACATTAAGTCAGTATATTGTTCAAGAGTTGGATCCGAGTTCTCACATGTGGAACTTGTGGATGAGGAAGAGGAAACTCGAGGGAAATCAGGTAAATGAGATGGAGGCCTTTCCATCCAGAGCTCCCATGTGCATTTCTTTGTTCCTTGCTCTTCTTCTTCTTCTTATTCTTGTGCTCTTACTCTTTTCTTGTATCGTCCTTCGCCCTCCTTAATGGATAGTGAAAGGCTATTTCCGTTCAAATTCAGAACAATCAATTTTTTTACCATAGCGAAAAATTGCCTCGCCCTCCAACGCGACCTCAGCCTCGCTCTCGGTCTTCTTCCTCTCGCTTTCTATGCTTATACGTTTATAAAAGTTCACCTTCATTCCTTTTGACATTTTGTAAAATGTCCCAAAAACTTTAAACGCATTTTCTTGTACATTACGTTTTTCCCCTTTATACAATTTACAGTTGACAACTGACAATCAAAAATCATTTCAAAGTTACGTGTAAAGTGCTTGTTTTTCTCTCAGGAAATTCGACCATATTTTAGCGCATCATTTGACTTTTGAGACCAACGCACAATGCAGCAGTGATGGGAAATATTTATTTTGGTTGAATTTCTATGACTTGATTCTTGATTGCGCTCTATTGTTCAAAATTGGTTTTGAGCTTTGAGCTTTGAGTTTTGAAAGCTACTATTACATAAAATTATCAGTTTGGTTGCTCTCTGTGATTTTGTATACAAATGACAATGAAGGTTGAAATTTGCAAGTTGGTTGTACTTTGTTTTAGCCTATAAATTTTAGTCTTATAGACTATTTTATTTGATTCAATTTTCTACTATTTGGCTCATGAAACTCACATCACTTTATTCTTTGTACTTGCTGCTCTCTTGTCTCAGTTTTTCAATAGCGCCTGTGTATTTTTACCCAAGATTCGCAAAACGGGTTTGATAGGATGAAAATTGACAATTTACAACAAGGTAAAAAAAATGAAAGCAAAATGTTCACCGAGAAAAATATGGATAGTAGAGGCACAAGTAAACTTGCGAGTGATGTTTTTATTCCCATTTTTACGACGTATTTTGAATAAAAATGAAAAGTAGAGGAAAGAAAAAATCGGAAAATCGGATTTTGTCTCCACTCTCGATTCTCGATTCAAAACTTGATTTTATTGTTAACGGCGGCAGACTTGATTCAACTTTTTACTGCACTTAAAAAATGGTTCTCCATTCTCTATAGAATTTTACACGCATCAAGTACATGTACTAGTACATTGTAAATTTTCAGTAAATATAGTACAAATTTCACATAAATTGCGCATCACACTGAATATAAACAATAAACATGTTATTGTTTGCATTCAACAACACTGTGTTATTTTACTTGCAGATTTAATGGCTTTTGTCTTCTGCCAATGTACTTTTGTCTCCAAAATCCACGCAGTAAAATCCAACTGTAGATAAATAAACTTGTTTACAAAAACAGGCTTTGAAATACTTTTTAGCACTATTTTTTCAACAAAATCTACATTTTCAAACTCTACTCAAATTCAACAGCAAACAAAATGTATTTGTTTCTCCCAACTCCCAACTTTCTCTTCAATGTTTTAAAAGAATGGCAAAAACTTTTATGCTTTTACTTACTTGTTTCTCTTTTTCCTGTTGCTGCATCTCCAAACCTCATTACTCGTTAGTACTGGATAATAAAATGTAAATAATTTCAACATTGCTGCGTAATTTGTACTAAATCTAAAATCTGGTCATGGGGAATTTCATTCGTATCTACACTTAGCTGAATTTTCTTTCACGTGTTAATCTTGTGTGGTTTGTACATAGTTTTTACCGTATTATGTTCTGCACTAGTTGAATTTGTATTTGTATTTGCAATTCTAATCATGCGGGTGAAACAGAACTGGTGAATGAAATGTATTGATGATTGATGGTGGGATTGAGAAAGAAAAAGAGGGAGAAATACAAAAGTCCTGAAAGCTTTCAGTGGCGTTAAAACAATGCAAATATTTTAACTTGCGCTTCCTTTCTCATTTTGATTCAACTTGTTTCCGATCCAATCCAATTCTATTCAGTTCAATTTAGTTCAATTCAATTCCACTGAATACCGTGTACCATTGTACAATGTAGATTGTAGATACTAGATACTAGATACTAGATACTAGATTGTAGATAGACAGACGGATGGATCTATCCGACTAAATAAAGAGAGTAAATAGAATCCCAAGCTCTTCCCCTTTTGCATCACTGAACCACATACTACATACTACATCGACTGTACTTTCTGTTTCAGTTTGAGTTTTCTATGGTGTGGGGTTCACAAAAAACTACGTCACATGTATAACTGTAACAGTATCACAAGCTCCTAGCTCGCCTACAAGTACAAGTACAACATTCGTAGCTCGTAGTAGTTTTGCTTTTGCATGTATGTGTATGGGAATTGGGTAAAAACCTTTACAGTTTTCATGCAACTAGAAACTAGACTCAATTCTTCCTTCGCCTTCCGTCCTTCATACACTTGAAACTTTGGAATTTGTTTGGATTTGTTGGATTTTGTTCAGGGCTGAGAGTGAAAGTGTAGTATGGATAATGTATAATGTGTGTGTGTATGTGTCTATGTTTGTCTAGGCTTTCGACTCCACTTGAATATCAAATGAGAAGAGTCCAGCACACATTATCTTTCATGTATCTATTGACTTTGTGAACATTAGAAGGTTCGATTGAATGGGCTTCAGATTCTGATTTGGATTCAGGTTCAGATTTAGAACCACAGGATGTACAATGTACAATGTACACTTGGGAGCAGGAGTAGACTATAGACTGTAGACTGTAGACTGTAGACTATATAGGATGTAGTAAAAACAATAGTAGTAGTAATATTAGTGATTGTGATAGTGCGCCTCAGATTCATTCCGGTTATGCAGTATAGAAATATCCTCTTTGCGGATAAATATAAAACTTTATTGCTTTCTCATTTGCGTTTGGTTTTGAATTTGGACGCTGTTTCGTGTCTGGTTCTGGTTTTGGTTCTGTCAAATACTGTAGGATCAGATCAAATCAACAAACTCATGAACATGAATGTCTGATAAAGTCCCTTTGACTTGACTTGTGTTTGACGTGACTCAATTTGGAACATTTGTTTTAAATTTCATCTTCATACACATGCTTTAAATTCAAATCTGAAAGGAAGAGTCACCATTCCATATTCTATATTCGATATTCATCAAATTCATCAAATTCATCATTCATCACTCGTTCTTTCTCTGAAATTCAAAATGAAAAAGCCCCTTTTTCACCTCTCGGATTTAAATTTACGTCCTTCTCGTTTATTACATATTTATTATATTCTGAGGTCTCAACTTTGAATCCTGAAAGGATTTATTCAGAATATGAATGTGGATTTTGTCCCTAAAACCGAGGGTTTTTGTATCATATACATAATGTAGAAAAATCTAGATCATGAATCGTTTGATTCCCGATTTCAGGTTCCAGATTCTAGACTCTAGACTCTAGACTCTAGATTCCAGGTTCCCGATTTTGCATCAATGGATTTCCAATACATGCTTTACGATGGAGAAAGTAGAAAGTAGACAGTAGAATTTAGAGTGTAGAGTGTACATAAAAAGATAATATTATTCAGCCCAGACTTTGTTTATACAACCTGACGAGTTGTGAAGGAGAAAGGAAGATTGTGTTTTCCCCAAAAAGTTTGAGCTGACGACTAGATGACTAGATGACTAGATGATTTGATATGGGATGATGTGATGTGATATGAGGTTTGAATTGGATTCCCATAAATAATTCAAGATCACACCCAATTTTGCATACTGATGGAAAATGGAAAAGCAATATATCTCCTTTGAAAATGATCATGATCATCACCATTTGAATTTGAATTTTGAATTTGGGATGAAAAGTTTTTCTAGTCAAAATTCCAATTCAGATCCCAGTTTTGTGATCCCTGTTCAGGTCGACTCTCAACATTCACTGTCTCTAAAGCATCTAGATTCTAGAAGCTAGAATCTAGAATCTACAGCACCTTTTCTGGTCTGGTCTGGTCTGGTCTGGTCTGGTCTGATGTTATAAAATCAAGTTTGGCTTCTGCCTTCAAGTAAAAAAGAATTGAGGTGGAAAAAGAAAGGAGCACGAATAATGCAAAAGTTGAGGAGCGAAGTACATACAACATACCATATCATACGTGTCATTGATATGTGGATGAATGTCAATACACTAGAAGATAGAAGCTGGAAACTCGAAACTAGAAATAAAAGTAAAAGTTATACCTATTCTAGATTCTAGATTCTAGACTTTAGATTCTACGTTTAAATGTAAACAGAGATCGAGGGAGAATAAAACACGATTGACTTTCTCTCACTATTTACTTTTCTTTCACATGCTTTCTGTTTTATACTTTCACCTTTCCTCTTCCGTTCCCCCTTTTTACTTTTCCCTTTTTCCACTTCTTTGAAGATGACCTGAATTGGCTCTGTTCACACTTGTACACTCTACACTCTACACTCTACAATCTACACTGTATATTCTACAATGTATAAATGCTTTTGTATGTGCCACAGACTACGGACAGTCTAACTACAGAATACAGAAATTTCTCGAGGTTACTGAGCTTGTTGAGCTTACTAAGTAAACATAATATAGCACACGGCCAATTTCAACATTTTTAACCCACTATATGAGCTAAAATGTTCTTTTGTGTTCATTCAAATATTTTTACGGTTTTTGGATGGGATTTTTTCTTTTCCTTGTTCTTTATTTTTTATTTTATCACATTGCTCTCTTGGTTTTGTGTGGTGTTGCAGTGGGTTTTAATTAAAATGGTACAAACTGGTACTGGTACTTGTACTGGTGGTTATACTATTAATAATAATAACAATGATGATTTTAATGATAATGATGGCATTGATAGAGTGAGATAGATGATGGTTGATGGTTGATGTTTGATGTTGGAGGACGGATGTTATAAAAAATGTATTTATTTTTTCCTCTTAATAGGCGACTGAGCCGCAGGATGTTTGTGCATCAGTGGCGTTAATTCTGCACTACCTTCACCTCGTCGTTGGTTGCTGGTTGTTTGCTCACACGGTGCAAACTTATCGGGCTCTCTGTCGTCATGTGGCCGCTCCGAATCTTTTATCTCCAGATGCTGAGCAGGATTCAGTTGGTGGAGAAAGTTTTCGTATGGTCAGACCTTCGATTATTCGATATTCCGTCGCCTCCTGGACTGCACCTGTCCCCTTCCTCATTGTAAGTGCCAACCATCTACTTTGTACTATCTACTCAAATTCTGAAGCTAAACCTAAACCTAAATCTAAATCTAAATCCAAAGTACAACAAAATACCACCTTGTTTCCTTTCTCCCCTCCTTCTTGTTCCCATCTGCTTCTCTTCCTGCATCTCCTTCGCCTGCTCTTTCCTGTACTTGGTTTCCCCTTTTGTTCTTCTACTTCTCAATTTTGAAATGTACAGGAGGAACAACAAACCATTTGCACTTTAACGTATGCTCCATTTCCATATCCATAACGATAAAACAGGGAAAATGACATCACAAATTGCGCAATTCAGGTCACAAGTGCAAATGTCCCTCCACCACGCTCAACATTTTCCAATGCTTTTAGATACAAAGAGAAAAAGTTAGAAACCATCTTCCGCACACATTATATCTGTGCATCTAGCATCTAGAATCTAGAGCCACTAAAACTTTTGACCGTCCTCCATCCTCCATGATTAGTACTTTCTGTTTAAGAGTGAACATTTTTGGGTTCAATTTTTACAACATAAATGATGTGTACAGCGTACAAGCAGAACAAGAGGCGAGTTTTTATTTGCTCCAGTCTCTATTCAGTATTTATACTAGAGCTGTTGAAATTAGTTACTTGAAACAAATTATTTGCCATTCACCTTTTGAATTTTGCATTTTGCATAGCAAGCTCTTTGATTTCTGTTACTAGTTAATAAATGCAAATAAGTCAGTGCCTACAACTACAAGATTTGCTTTTTTTCTTCGAGGCCTCTTTGAACTAATCAAATCTTTCATCTTCCATTGAGTAGGGCTTGAAAAAATATTTCAAAGTACCTATTTCAGGAGATGGTGCAAAGTTATAGACAAGACAAGATGAAGAGAGAGGAGAGAGGAGAGATGTGAGATTGAGAGATTGGATGAAGAGATGGGAAGATGAATGTGAAAGGCGAGAAGAAAAGAAACCAGGAAAAAACCAATTTAGTTTATACACAGAGGCGTTTCCATGAAACCAACCAACAAAGTTAAAAGAAGAAAAAGTGCCTGGAGCTACAGAGCAAAGAGCTATTGAAACAAGTTTCACAAAACGGCTACGTATTGCGAAAGGGAGTGAATATTGAATAGTCTTAAATTCACAAAACACGCACCAACCACACCATACCATACCACACCCACTTTCTCTTTCCCTCTAAATTGTAGCTTGTAGGTGTTCACTACTATTTTATGCACATACGTTTATCTCGAATCTACAATCTACTGTCTAGAGTCTAGAATCTAGAGTCCAGAGAACATTCACTTTGGAATAAGAGGTCACATATGGTATATGGTCATGGTATGTTGGGATGTGGCTGCTAAATCACGTTTGTCGGATGTTGGATGGAACCAGTTATTTTATTTTCTCTCACTTTCCACCACTTTCCTTTCTCGTCTCTACTTTCCCTCATGTGACTTAATATTAAGAGCAAAATCACAAGCGAACGATTGATTTCAATGGGATTTCGGATGTGACTCTTTTTAGTTGAGCTTTGAGCATTGGATTGGACATTGCGCAAAAAATGATAAGCACCTATTCTCAATATTATGTTTATCTCTGTCCTTTGATTCTTTGGTTCAAGCTTCATTGTAAGTTATAAACAGCACAAAATACGAAGCACGTACTTCTTCTTACATGGTACATGGTATATGGTACATCTCACGTTATACAAACTCGGATCCGGATTTTATGATAGTATTTCTTTATTTATTTAGCCATGGAATCAAAATAAAGAACAGAGCAAGCATCAGAAAAAAAATACTAGACCATAGATAGACCATGGATATTTCTTAACACAATATCTCACACTCCAAAGCACTTTAACGCTGGGTTTGCATATTAAAATTTTTGACCAAAATAAAAAATAACGTTGAAACGCAAAGTAAGACCAATGACAATGTACAAAAAATAAAGGAGTAAAATACAGGTATTTCATGAAAATATCAGTGACTTTTAAGTAAAGATGGTGGGATTTAAACTGGCTGTTGTGGAGGATGGTAGAATAAATGAGGTGATGATAGAGTGTATAATGTATAATGTAGAGTGTGAGGAGTCCACCTAATCCGCATATGAAACTATCGTAAATTGTAATCTTATGCCATCGCAGTTTAAATTTCACGAAGGGTTACTGCTTCCAGCCTCCAGCCTCCAGAATCCAGAATCTAGAATCCAGCATCCAGAATCCAACATTAGCTCCATGTTACACTTTGCATGTTTGATGCTCTATGCAAATGATGCACACGCTTTCTCTCTACCCCATCCCAATAAACGAAAACGGTCAAGGATCAGCCTAAATTTAAGAATTTATGTGTTTGTTGAGACCGGGATGGGGTTTGTACGCTGCTCTAGGCGATGCTCCCTTTCCTTTCTTCATTCTTAGCTCTTTCTATAGCAACTCTTTACGTCGTCAAGGATGCAGGAAGAATAATAGAGCACACAGGCAAGGAGCCAGAGAGAATAGGGGAAAATAGAATCTACAACGTACAATGTGCAATGTACAGTGTGTAGAAAACGTAGCAATCCAGAACTCGAGAACTCCAGAGTCACGAGGGAAATCTTCCTTCACGGTGAAGAAAGTCTCAATTAAAACTTCATAAATTTTCTTCCTCCTTCATTCAGGGGCTCATGCACGTACTTGATACTTGATAGTTGAGACTTGACTATTTCCCCTTCTTTCAGCAAGAACAAGAACAAGTCATCATCATCACCATCTTAAACTCATACATTTTCATTCTCTCTCGTGAGTTTTATTTTCTGCATACAGATTTATTTTGTATCTACTCTCTACTGTTCTCTACTGTCTACTGACTACTGACTACACGGAATTGTAAATGAATGAAAAGAATATCTGTAGCAATGACTCAGGACTCTAGTCTCAGGTGAAAACGGAATACGCAGATTCAAGTTTACACCAAAGAATAATCAGTACATCTTGCTTTGTTCATTTGATAGGCGAATGTTGAATGTTTATCAACTTTCCCTCTCTTTCTAGCTGTATGTTCTGTGCCTGCTCCAGATTCTAGACTCTAGACTTCAGATTCCAGACTACGAGTATTTTCTCTAATTATACATTCATTGTGTAAATTGTAGACTGCAGACTGTAGATTGTAGATTGTAGCCAGCGTTGGGTTTGTACAGGTAGTTTAAATAAACTTTTCTACCAGCCGAATTACCCATCCCATCCTCCTTCCTGCATCCTTCCCCACGCATTTGAATAATTTCAAGAGAACAGACAAAATCATAATAAATACAGCTGTTGAGTTAATTTATACTGTAGAAAGTAGAAAGTAGAAAATCCTCTTTAACTCTAATTTTCTCCTTGTACAAGGGAAAACGGAAAATGGAGAAAAGTTGGATATTATGCATTATGCATTATGTACACAGTAGATAAGAAAACAAAACGCGGAAGCAGTCTAAACTATTTGCTGATTCAGATTACACCTACAAATTAAACGTATTTGTTAAATATAAAACTCCTCATTTTTCATTTCTCAGCCCTGTTCTCAAAAAGCTACTTAAAAGCATAAATTAAAAGAGCATTTATTTACTTTAAAAAGGAAATGAGACAACCAGAAGAACAACATAAAAAGTACAGGAGGATACACCGTACATCAATTACTTGTGTTTTTTATGCTATGCTCTGATTTTTGATTAGTTGCTCATGTTATTTGATACTTTTTATTATTGGAGCTTCATTCGTAATAATAATAATAAAAATGAAAAATACTGTTCCAAGAATAGCAAAATGCGTGGATATTAAACAGTAAAAGAGTACAGTGAAGCTTGGGTAAAATCATCCAGTCTCCTTTTGCCAGCAAGTACAAAAAAATTCCCAACACTCACAAGTCAGTAGTCAGCAGGCAGTAGTCAGCACATTAGTACATACTACGTTTTAATTTTGAAGAATGGAAATTAGCCCGAGTTGTGAGTTTGAATTTGACATTGAGACTTAAAATGAAAGCCAACTTTGAAGCGTGTAGATGAAAAGGGAGAGGAGCACAATAATTCGTTTCTTCCGTTCCCTTATTATTATCTGCAAAATGTAAAATGCTCCAAGCTATCCAGTACGATGTGCGATGCTTATGAAATATTATACATCAATATCATATGCACACATTCTATTGTTTCTCTGCAGCAGTATATTTAGCTTAGCTTTTAGCTTTTCGCTCGTTGACGTTGGCATTGGAGTTGAAGTTAGAGTTGGTGTTGGCTATCTTCCATATTTCCATATCCACCGAGTTTTCGTAGTCATATTTTATATTTGTGTTGGTTGTTCAAATGTGAAAATTTCCCATAGCACATAGCATTGTTTAGCGTTGCAAACCAATGTGTTGAAAATAGCGGAGGAGGGAAAAGAGGAAGAAAAAACTAGGGACTTGATCTTGATATTTCTAATACTTTAATTCAAAGGTTTGGCTTTTGACTCATGCATGTTGTAGACTGTAGATTGAAGTCGTTGTTTACTTGACCTTTACTCTGTACTCTGTACGTTTTCAAGTACTTGGAGCTTAGAGCTGGACTGCGTACTGATACTGATACTCATGCTGATTCTGGAACTGGGACTGGTTATTTTTCTCTAATACAATATTTTGTAAAAACCTGCACGTTTTCTCTACTTGATATTTTATTCCAAGGAATTCTAGACTGTAGAACCTGAAATGGAGCTGGTTCTGTGCGCTGTTCTCCCTGGTGCCATTGAAGATTCCTACTCTTACGGATGCAACACCCGCTACAAATGCCTCTTACTGGTCTCGGTAGTCAATATTCAGAGTTTGCACGAATTTCCCCCTGAATCTACATGAAAAAAATGTGAAAGTTGAATATATTAGTATTTATACGGAGGAACATATCGTACCATATATCGTATCTGTAATATGTAGAGAATAGAAAAGGTGAGCTATGCATATTTTACCAATTCCTGACACTCATGACCAGAATATGATATCAAATGGCATACAAATAACTTAATCGTACAAGCAGGAATGAAATTACTCAGTTTTCTCCCTTCCTGAAATTTTGAACCATGTTCCAGCTCAAACTCCAGCTCCAACTCTATTTTACAATACAGGTGGGTCCAACTCCAGCGAGAAATTTAGCGCATAGTTTGTAGTTGGAGTGCTGTTTTACAATTTGTACCGTTTTACAATACCTTTTCTGCCACGTTTCTCTGCCATGGAAATTTACAGTGTAAACGTGACGAAACACCTTAAGGACATGGGACCAAGTTTCAAAGAAAAAAGTGCCATCTCGCAGGGCTCACAACTCATAAACCCCTGAACCGA
>JAQGBH010000336.1:0-56475 GCA_034698265.1 Sminthurinus aureus | reverse complement strand
CCTACATCATCTCTCATATTATTAAAATTCAAAGGGGATAAAGAAACTTCTTCTTCTTCATCGGATTCTTCAGGTTCTTTTTCTTTTTCTTCATCTTCTTCAATTACTGGAGATTTTCTTTTCATAGGATTTTTGAAAGGTTTATTGACAAAAGAGGAAGCAGGAGGAAATTGTTTAATATTAATGTTTTTGCTCGGTGGTGGATCAACTAACATTCCAGCAGATGAAGGATCAAGAGAAACAAGCTTCTTTTGTTTCAAGACTTCAAAATCAAACTTCCACTTGCTAAATTTTGCACCCTCACCAAAAATAAAATTATCAAACGACATAGTGGAAGATTTCTCCTTTTCAAATCTGAAACCTTGACTGTGTTCCTGAATAAAAATAAACATTAAAAATATAAAGTTTTAAAAGTACTTTATAAAACTGCATTATGTACACAATAAAACTAATTTAAAATACCAGTAACGACATATTAGTAATAGTAAATAAAAAAATTAAACTAGTGTATTTCAAAGGATTAAAAATTCTTACTGGGTAAAATTTTCTCAAAATCTTTTTTAAATTCAGGATAATTGATATTAAAATACTCAATTAACTCTTCTTGTGTCATTTCGCAGTCAATGTAATGGTCAAGAGGGTTTAATTCCAGACAAATACATTATGCTTCGAATTCGGTTAGTATTTTTAAATACTTTTAAAACTTTTAACCTGCTTTTTTAATTAGAATAAAAAAACTAGAGCTTTGTTCCCTTTATTGTTCGTCGTATTCTATACATAGGTTTCTAATGTTTATATTCTTTTTTTTATTTGTTTTAGCGACGATGATAAGGACCGTTTAGATTCTTCGGGCAGTGCAAAAGAAGAATTTGGTCATCACAGAGCCAGAACAGCGAGTGATTCTTTTCTTAGTACTCAACCCAAAAAACTTTCCATAACTCTGTCTCCCTCACTTCATGGTACGGATAATCATCATCGAATGTTGGGTGTAAAAAGTCCATCTCCTTCACCACAGTCCTTTCTAGCCGTCTCTGGCGAATCTCTCGCATCCACCTCACCTGAATCTCCTTCTGAATTTGGTGAGATGTGTTTTTATTTTATCAAACTAAACAAAATACAATCATTTTATAATTGAGAATATAAAATGGAAAATAAAATACACAAATAATATAATACTCTATTAAAATGTCATGTCGTTTTACAGGTACAATAGAAAAAGAACCACACTGGCCAAAATCTGCACCCAGTTCCACGTCGAATACACTACTCCTTGGCGTTTCGCATCCTTCACCTTCAAGATCTTTGTCAATTGCTGTCCCTGTATCTACTTCCACACCCATTCCCGGCTGTCATCAAAGATCTCTAAGTGTGTGTGATGACCGTTCAGCAAGTTTTCTAAGTCAAACACCGAAATGGAAAGAAAACATTTTAATGGAAGAGGTACTGTTAGAAACTCCAGTATAGAGTCTAGAATCTATATAGAATGTAGAAATATAAAACGTGACATTTTCTATACATATATATATATATATATATGTATTATGTTATATTACCTTTCCTTAAATTTTACATATGACACACACTTTCCATCTACACAATAGTTTAATGACTTTTCAACAAAGACACGTTCACAAAACATTCTGACTACACACTACTACTACTTAATTTTACTTTTGACTCTAATTTTTTGCCAGTTGACATTCTTAATTTCAGTTTTTTTTACTCTTTATGATAACTAGTACAATTTTTACACTTTTCTTATGTTTCCCTCACTGTATCATTCTATATAATATATTAATTATATTATGGTGTTTTTTTTTATGTCAAACAGTTAAATGTTTCAACTTTTGTCCCTGTAATGAGTGTTCAAAGTTTTTTAGTTCAAACTGTTAAACTAGTTATTTTTCCAATATTTATGCTTGAATATTCTGTACTTGTGTTATTAGTCATGACTTGTTTTTGTGAGTTTTAAATGTGCGTTTTTCGTTTAGTGTTTTTTGCTGTATGTGTAAATAGTAGCATTTTTAAGTTTTCAGTTACTTGAGTTTAAATAGTTACAACATTTTGATTGCATTTACCTTTTGGTATTTAAATTAACTGTTTGTCGATTTCCGATAGATCATTTAATTAATTTTATTAGTATTATTATTATTATCATTGTAGGTGCTATGTAATATAACATTTGTTTTTGTCACAAATCTGGACTTGTGAAAGAAGTTATTCTACACGAATTTTTCAAATATTATAGAATCGTTTTAGAATAATTTCCATGCTTAACATATATAAGAGAGTACGTGTATGAGATAGACTGATACATTGATTATTATATAAAATACAAGTACGATATAAGATGTAACGAAAACGAGATTTTTTATTAGATATCATTATTATTCTCATTATTCAAGTACAGTAATAGCTGTTACAAGTTGCTCTTGTCTGTTCTTTCCCCTTTTTTCTGAAATATTTTATGATATTTTATTATTTTAATAGTATTTATCATTTTTTATGATTAATTATTGTCTTTTGTGCTGATATTGTAGTAAAATAGTCAATAGTTTAAAGTTCTATGTGCTATATCCTACATAATTATTTACTTATTTAGTAATGTTGTATTTATTATTTCCTTTATTTGTTGTGTGAAACCTTTATATTATATTCGACTCGAATAAAACAAATAATTTCAATACTTTTTTCCAACAGAGAAACGCAACAATTATTATTATATTGTTGACGCTTCTTTTCAAACACAATTTTTTTTTCCATTTTCCATACACTTTACACATGAAATTTTTAAACATTTATTCTAGTAAATAACCCCTTATTTCATGATCATTGTACAAAAAAAAGCATGAAAGTTAAGACTAAGAATTGTATGTTTCAGGAGGCTAGAGGAACAGATATATCAATGAGAGGTGCTGGAAGCTCCGAAAGTCAAAGTCAAGTATCCCGAGAATCCGTAGTGCCAATTGATGAAAAGCTCACAATAACAGTCCCGGATCAAAAATTAATTACAACAACTGTAACCCCACGATCCCCGTTTAAAGTCAAAGAGGATAAAGATGAAAAATCTTGTCAATCACAGTCTTCCCCTTCAAAAGTAATAACGTCAATAGGAAGAAGACGATCCACATCTCCACTTGCAAGAATAGAAAGACAGAATGAACTACGAGAAGAGGAAGAAGAAGGAGGATTTTCAACATTTTTGTCTACTCCAGAAACCGTTGACAATGAAGATGGAAATGAAATTTCAACTATTGCCACAGCTGTTGTTGCTCCACTTATGAAAACACAGTCTCATTCTCAATATTCATCATCTCCATCAACTAATATTTTACTAAAATCTCATGCCAAAAACAAAAGTTGGGACTCTAGTCCTCTTTCCTCTCGAGATTCCTTGGGTAACGGAGGTGGTAATAATAGCAGTAATACTACTAATAATAGCAGTAATACTACTAATAATAATACAAGTACTACTACTACTACTACTACTAGTCGAAATAATGATGCACTTGTGTATCATCTTCACCATCAACCACATCAACATCATAGTTTTCCTCAAAGTGCTCTGAATAAACTTGCCATTTCACATCACAAATCCAAATCAGAGGATTTCGAACATGGTCATCCACATAACAATAATACTAATACTAGCAGTGTTAATAGCACTAATATCAATATACATAATGTCATTGCTGGTAGTAGTAACATTGATGGTGACAATCGAGAGAAAGAGAAACCAAATTTTAGAACAAATATTCAATTTTGGGAAACTCGAACTCGAACTGGACACACAGACTTGAATTTAAGACCAGATTTAATTTCTGATTTGCCAGCAATGGCTGTTAATGCTTCCTCTGTCAGTGGTGATGATATAAATCAAGGTACTGGAGATGTTGGCTCTTCCTTTTCTCATTCAAATTCGTCTAGTCCGTCTTCTTCAACTAGTGGAAGTCCTACAGCGGATTCACCAACCGCTGCGGAATTATTTGCAAAGTAAATTATAAATTATTTTCCATACAATATACAATAATTATGAATTCCGTGTTCAGTGCAATTACAAAATTTTATCCATTTTGAATGCTAAGTTTTCCATGTCTAAAATATTATTATATTATTATGTGACATGTAATTCATATTTTCATGTATTTTGATTTTGACTTTTAGGAATCAATGTACATTAAAGAAAAATAATCCAAGAACGGATAGTCCAGCTTCTCCAAGTTTTGTTAATCCTCCGCATCATCAACAAGCTCAACAAGCTCAACAACAACAACACGATCCATCAACTTCATCAACAGTTGAAAACAGAGGAGAATCCTCAGTACAAGGGGCCAAATCTCAAATTAGTTTCTTTGAACAACAAAAATTACAACTAAATAAACCTCAAGTGAAAGTGAAACCTAATGTTCTTAAAAAACCTCCGTTTCCATTTGAGAGGCCTCCTTCTTAATTAATTAGTAAGTATCATTGATTACATCTACTTATACAGAATACAAAATACAAATGAATAACAACCACTACTATATTAGCTACATAATATACATAATAATATATTGTAGAAATGAAACACAGAAAAGAGATAAAAAAGGTTAAATACAGAAAAGAGGTTTCTTTTTTTCTTTATCTTTTCTGATTTATATTATACTGGCAATAAAATAGAGGCTCTGGTCAAAATTTGATATGTATGCTATAAAGGAGTCTCGAATAGAGGTTGTACATTATAGGTTATACGCTTCTCGCTTTTTAGTTACTTTTGTTTAATGCTGAACATGAACCTATTTGGTTCTGTCAGCCCTAGGTCCTATGGCTTTAGTCAAGCGGCGCTGAAGTTTTATGTTCCGCACATCTCACGTCGTTTCATTCCCGAGTGTGTTATCCTAGGTATATATATTATATGGATTTTCACTTGTTTGTAGTAAAAACGTTTTACTGTCTAGACATTTTCTGGATTTGTTTTATAAGCTTAAATAAATTTGTGTTTTGTAATTGGTAAATGATTTTGTACAGACTCTATACATTATACATTCTTATGATAAAATAATCATAATTGTATTTTAGCTTTCTATTCCTGTTTTGTCAATCTATATTTATACTTAAATTTTTACTACTTTAGTGTTTATTGTATATTATTATAATATGACTAATGTGTTTTTGTATACGTTATTTTTCCATTACTACTTACTTTTACTACAGTATACTTGTATATATATGATTTCTTTCTTCTAGTTTGGTTGTCTTTCCATTTTCTAGTGTATTTTTTCATTTTAAAACTTTGAGTTCTAAAAATACATATTACATATAACTTTTAGCGTTTTTTTTTTACTCCAAGGGATTCCTTTGTCTAAAATACATCATAATATATTCTACCATATTTTAAAGAAGATGGATATTATAGACTTATTGAGATTATACATGCATATTATATATATTATTATAGTCCTACTTATTGACTACTTATATTATTATTATATAAAAACAATGAAAATACTTTTAGCTGTGTTATTACAAAAGTCCTTTTCATTATGTATTATGTACATAAAATAATATGAAATGCATAATATTATTTGTAAATAGGTGCATACTTACTATTTATTAGACTGTATAATAATTAACTTGAAAATTTTTGACTGATACATTTTGTATGCTTGCCAAAGGAAATGTATATAACCATACAATATAAAATATTACTATGTACAATACAAATATATAATACTACTTGTTGTTATCCTATTTAACTATTAAAAGTTTAAATAATGAATTATATAGACCTATATAATATATTACGGTTTATGAAAATTGAAAATGCAAATATTACGATATATGATATATATGATATATATACGTGAATAGTGTGTATACACATGCAACGAGTGTACTGCTCACACACAAGATTTTTACTTGGACATTAACCGTTGATAAAAATAACTATTGTTATAATACGATTAAATATAGAGGTGAGACTTTACGAATTAAAAAAGAAAAGTAATATTATGGTAGAAAAATATACCAGACATAATAATTAATAATAATAATTATTACCTATTATACATTTAAGAACCAATTCAAAAACGATTGAACAATGTTATAATGTACAATGTATAGTAATACGTAATAAAATGATGTTAAATATGACATAAAATGCTAAATGATTTAATACAAAATTTTACAAAAAAAGTACATAATAAAATGGTAAATGTGTACATCTCATGCATATTGCATAACATGACAAAAATATCGATGATATAGTTGATAATTATTTATTCTGACTGTAAAGGATGATAATAAATCATGATTTAAATCTATACTCTCAATGTTTTTTGCTCTTGTCGAAAAAGGCTGTTTCTTTCCTAAGAAATTTCCATAATTTACGTTCAAAATATTATATAATCTGAAAAAACAAAATAAATGAAAATGATGGCACATGTTGAAATATAAATAATTCAGACATGATACGATTCACTGCAAAATAACAGTTACTGAAAATAAATATATTATAATATAAAAAGTTGAAATTGCGAAAAAAGCAGAAAAATAAACTTTGTTTTGAAACATTTCTGATCTAATGATAAAATCTTAAGGGACCCATCATTAATTTTTCATTTGAGCTCACAAAGAAAAATCGTAAGTAAGCCTTGGAGCCCAAACGGCTGAACGGATCTTGATGATCCGTACACCAAAAATTAGGTAAAGAATAGGCAAATTTTGTACAATCTATGAGAATTCTAGATTCCATCATCTTAGAAGTCTATTTCAATTTCCTCATCCGAGGAAAGTTTATTTATTTGTTTGTTTGTTGTTGATTGTCACTCGTATCCAATGGAAATTATGTACACACGGATGGGGAAATTGGATTTAAACCTCGAAGATGATGGAATCTAGAATTCTCATAGATTGTACAAAATTTGCCTATTCTTTACCTAATTTTTGGTGTACAGATCATCAAGATCCGTTCAGCCGTTTGGGCTCTGATGTGTACTTACGATTTTTCTTTGTGAGCTCAAATGAAAAAATAATGATGGGTCCCTTAAAATGTAATTTTTTACGTATAATAAAATACCTCAATGAAATTTTTAGCATAGATTTAGGAAAAAATAATAATAAAATAATAATTCTGCAACATTTGAACAGTGAACACCCTGTATAAACTAAGAACAAAGTAGTCGTCAGTCGTCACGCACAAAACATCAGTCACTGTTTCACCGTGCAAAAGTATACAGTATAAAATACAAATAGTATGCGTAGTGCGTAATGTGCACGTAGTAGATTGCTAGTTATCAAGTATTGCTAATCTATTATAAAACTCGTCGTATATGTTACTTTGTTATTATGGTTTATGGCACACGAACAATTTTCCTCTTACCTGGTCTTCCTTTTCGTTTTCGTCTACTCCTCCTCCATCATCATTATAATAATTTCTTGTTCCTTACTGTCGTCTTAATGTGAAGTGGAAAATTGTATATGTGTAAATAATTTGAGGAGGCGTGGGCTCTTCGTACTTTATTGTGCGTACTTTTGTTGTCATTATTTACCTATTACTTATTCCTTTAGACTCTAGATTCTACATTCTAGATCAAACTCAAGCTTCAACATGCAGTGTTCAATCTTGAAGCTCAAGCTCAAACTCAAGTTCAGAAGCCAGAAATAGTTAGGAAAACTGTGGACGTAAATAATTCAATTACCAATTAGTAATTAGATACCTTGTTATTATGTACTCATTCCTGTGCCTGTTCCAATACTTTTATATCACATACATATTTGTTATTTACAACTCATAACATATTACACATTCTGCTGTATTATTTACAAACGTCTTCAAATTTAATAGGAATATCGACAACCAACAATCAACAGCTGTGTTTGAAGAGAGTAGGTAGTGAAACGGAAAATCATTGTACACAACTAAAACAACTTTTCTTTCCTGATCAAACAGAAAATAGAGCTCGAGGAATCAAGAATAATGTTTGTGATTTGTGATTTGTGATCCAGTAGCAATAAAATTAGAGTTTGTTGCTGTGATTGATAAGTCATAAGTCTTTTAAGAGTGTTGATCGTTGGTCGTTTGTAGTTGCTCGTTGCCAGTTGGAAGTTGGAAGTTGGCAGGATGTAGTTTTCACGTAAGATAAGCGCTAATGGTGAAAATCATTGTAGTAATGAGGATAATACGACTATATTTTTAGACAAAAGGGGCAGAAAAAAGTCATTCTGCCTATGTATTACGTATTTCGTATCTCTATTCTCGTATTTCGTATCTAGTATCTAGTGCTGGAGTAAAAGAGTAAAGTACCAAAAAAGTAAAGTAATAACTTAGGTTAGTTCATAGTTCCTGGAACGGAAAAGGTTGGGTGAGAGTTAGTTTGTGCCTTGTGCCTTGAGTCTTGAGTCTTATGTCGTAGCCATAAATGCATTTATATTAACATCATTACTCTGTTACAGCAGTGTTATGTATAGTTCATGCATCATACAGTATCAAGTATGAATCATACTGTATACTTCATAATACAAACACTATATAATATATAATATATAGTATATAGTATATAATACATGTTTGTTATGTCTTCATAAAAGTCCGCTCTGCACATTCAAAAATAATTATCTTTTGTACTTTGGTTTGTGTTGAATGTTGAGTGTTGAATGTTGTTGTTGAGCTACACATTACACATCACAGTTAGTTGTAAATAAGCTGCAGATATTTTCATTTTCAGAGTGCGGCTACAAAATGAATTTTTATGATGTATTTGATGGTTTAAAGTCGAGTCAAGTCAAGTCTCTTTCTATTCTCTTAGTTAAGTTTACGTGTTGACATTCATGGTTATGTGGATGTGGATTTTAGATGTTGGAGCTTGAATAAGAGTTAAACTGGAGTTGGAAGAGCATTTGTGTTTCGTGTAGAGTGTAGTGTTTGGTGTTTGTGAAAAATTTAGTGCAGAAGGAGGCAAAAGTCCATTCATGTATATTCGTATAGTGTATAGGGAATAGACAGGAGGCAATAGACAGTAGAGGAGGCAGGAGGCATATGGTATCTTTTTACTAACCACCTCTTTTCTTCTTCCTACTTTATTTAATTCAAACTGCTTATATCTTATGTACGAAGATATAAGCTGCTGTTCCATTACTACTACTTCTGGTTAAGTTTAAGGTTCAAGTTGACTTTGTCCAATTGGAATACAAGTCTTGAGTATTGAGCTTATTTGTAGATAGAAGATTCTAGTATCAAGATTCTAGTATCTAGATTGTAGCACTCACTCAGCATTATGACAAACCATTAAACTATGACATTTATTTTATTTCACGTTGTTTGCTCTACATCTCCATTCTCTATTCTCCATTCTCCATAATATATCCATCTACTCTTGACTTTGCACTCTGTTTTCCGCATGCAGTATAAAGTCTAAAGTATAAATTCGAAATTCTAAATTCTAAAGTGTAAAGTCATTTCCTCTCTCCACTTTCGCTCTTTCTTCCCTTTTATGTGAAATGTGAATACAGACTACAGTAGTGACTGCTGTCGTTTGATCATCATTTCTCCAGAACTTTGGAGTTTGTAACTTGCTCTTGCGTCTTGCTCTTGTCTTGTGCATTGTGCATATTAGCCTCTGCTCTATACTCTATACTCTATAATCGGCTCTTTGTGTACATAATATACCTATAATCTAGAATCTAGAACCTAGAGCCTACAATTTAACATTTCCTTTGATGGAAACATTTTCTTTTCGACACTGGATAAAATGGCAAATTTAGTTACCAAAATAACAATAACATCAACGTCAACAGCATCATCATGCATCACCACAACTTTTAATGCCTCCTCCTTTTGCCTTTCCCTCTTTCCACTGTACGCTGTATGCATCAAAGAATCATCATTTTGGCTTTTAACTTTTGACTTTGCCTTTGACTTTTCACTCTGCAGTCTCCACTCTCCTCTCTCTCTTTCTATACAGTTTACGTTTTACTGTAAACATGAGTAAATTCTTTTAAAAAATGGTTGGAACATATTCTTTTTAATTTTGATTTCTTGTTGCACAGAATTTAAAATTTCCTTCCTTTTTTCCCTCTCGGTCTGTCTGTCTTTCTGTATTTTTCTGAGCAATGGATGAGTGAATAAATGTTCAGATTCAAAGTTTTATTACAATCACGTAGACAGTTTGTAGTTTGTTCTTTCATGTGTTGAAAAACAAAATTTTTTGTATTCTCGTTTGGATTTTGTATTCGCTCTGCATGCATTCTGCATACATAAAATGTAAAAGTATAAAGATGAGGGGAGATGACTGTGTATCGTGTATTGTATTGTGTGAGTAGTGAGTAGTGAGTACACAGTGCGGAAGTTGTAAAGTTATTTGTCTGTTTCTGTTAGTAAATAAAGTAAAGTACATGTGTGTGTGTGTGTGTGTGTGAAATGTGAATGAATGTAGGATGTAGAGTGTACAATATGCTGACATTGGATTGAGGATTGGTATTTGATATTTGAAAACCGTTGACCATATTCCGTATTGTTTATCTTTTGACTTTTTTGAATTTGGACAATTTACCTGTATTTCGGCGGATATGAGTTTGGATGAGACAAATGTCAGCTTAACATGCTCAATATTCAATCCACAATGCTCAATGCGCAACACTCTATAATAATAATGAACAGGGCAACAAGGCAAAAAAGAGAAGGGACGAACACACGAACACGTATTTAATATTACACATTATCACACAAAACACAAAACATATAACGATTATATCAGATATTTTCTATTAATCAAATACCATGTGAGCTAAAAAAACATGGGCGGAATCAACAACATGAATGATCAATGCACAGAGCTCTCTGTATTAATGATGTTCAACATGGAAGAAGGTGTTGAGGACTTACCGTTTACGAATTACGACACATGACCGATGAATACAGTTCGTTTAATTTGTTCAGAAACAGTTTACTATTAGTTCTAGTTGTAGACAGTAGTGAATATAGAGCAGCGTGGACAGTTCTTTTTTTCTTAACTGTGTGAGCTCAAATAGAATTTGTACAATTAATTATGTACATTGTAAATGAATGAAAGTTGAATTAGAAACATAATGATGTGTCTTGTGTACACATATTTATTTTCTCTAGCGCAGAAAATGGACAGTAGGCAGCTAAAATAGCTATTTTATCTGAATCACTAGTTACTGGTTACTGGTGAAGATGAGAAAAAATTGGCGTAAAAAAATTCAAAAAGTAGATTCAAGATTCTAGATCCTGTTGCGATTACTGTTTGGCCCGGTTTGTCGGTAGCGTAAAGGTTGTTTCTTGTTACAGAATAAATGTATTTGCTTAGTGTTTACACATGTATCAGTTGTATGAGTTGAACATGTTTTATCTTGAAATCCTGATAGGTACGAGGAGCGAGGTACGAGGTATGAGATACGAAGTACGAAATACGTGCTTTACTGTTTATTCACATATAAAAAACTTTTGTTACTTGATAAGTTAAATGTTTACGTTTGATCTTGCTCGTCGTCTGTTTCGGTTGAAAGGAGAATCAATGTTTTGTTTACTGTTTACTTTATACTTTATGTATTGTGCGTTCCTCTGTATTCTCTATTCCCTTTTCCGTTTTATCCTCAATCCTCAATCTTGAAATAGAATATACCCATATCATATCATATAATATACGGTATATGGTAGAGGTAATGTACTAATTTGAAACTTTCATCCATATTATTTATTATTTCAAGGTGTATTGTCCATAGTATAAACTCTATACTCTATACTATACGCATCAAGTTTTTATCCCAGTTTAAACCAGGGATTGATCGGAAATGATTGGTACTGTGTAGAATGTAGGATGTAGGAAATAGATGCACGTATCCGAAAAGGTGGGATATGCTGGTGAATTCATTGCATCATAATGAAGTGGAGTATGTAGTATGTAGTATGCACATTGTAAAAGTAACCTGGATATTGAAATTTTCCTGTACTTCCGGTCTCAGGTCATAAATATATTTTAAATTCCACGATCTGTGTACGGTGTACAATGTACAATAGACCATAACGTATATGATACAATATAAAATATAATATATGCATTAATATTATTTAATATTTACAGCGAATGTAAATGTAAAACTGGAGGTTGAAAATATATTTTGGATTTCTAGATTTGGGAGAAAAACTTTGAATCGAGATTGGAAATTGAAATATTAGGCGTGGAATTATTTAGCATTAATATTTATCCATTCTGCTACTAGCTACGAGAGACAGATGGAAGAAAATGGGAAAGAAATACAGGAGATTTAAAAAAGAGAGGATGTTAGGAGTTAGGATGTTGCACGATTGCTGTATAATGTATAATGCATTTGCTGGAGTAGCATGTACATTGTACATAGTACAGAGGTATAATGGTGAAGGAGTATGTGTGATGAGTGGTTCTATCGATATCATATCACACTTTTCTACGCTTGTTTAGAGTTTTAAAAGTAAGGTTGTATGTTATATTGTTATATAATAGCAAGAGAGAGAGAGAGAGAGAGCGATAATATGCACGTACATAAGATAAAACGAGCTTGGAGCTTAGAGCTTCGAGTATGCTGTTAAAAGTTAAAAGATGGAATATTATATATTATGGCTGTATCAAGTATGAATGGTTCATGTATATCTGTGATGCATATATATGTGTGTGTATCAAGTATGAAGTATGAAGTCAGACCGAGTCACACAGGAGAGTTGAGTTGAATAGAGTTGAGTATTGAGTAGCGCCTGTCTGTATTCAGCATTACAGACATATATGGTTGTATTGTATATTGTATAGTGTGTAGTGTTCACTGGAAGGTTTTATGATAAGAGAATGCGGTTAAGCAACTTGGAAATGGGTTTTATATTATGCATAGAAAATTGATATACTCTCGGCTCTAGACTGTAGATTGTAGATTGTGGATTTTAGATGGGTCTATGAGTGTATCAACTACTTGTCTATAGTGTATATCTATGTATGTGCGGATGGATGGATGAAAACTCAGGTGTTTTCTATGTATTGTATTTTATATTGTGTTGTATTGTATTGTATAAAGGGGGCGAGGGATGAATATGGAGGGTGGACCAGGTGTAGAAGATGTCTTGGACAGCCCTGTAGCAGATCCTCAGTTCAGTACTCAGTGTGATCCGGACGAAGAAATGGAAATAAATGCTGAACGAGATCTTGCTGAGGTATGGATATTACATCAACATTCAAACATTCAACATATTATATATATTTTATACCATACACAATACACAATTCAAGTTTTATATTTTATATTATTATTACAGGACGAATGACAATATTTATATAATATCCTTTCTTGGTTTGCTTTTGTATATTGTGTAATTTTATTTCCATTATTGATAATAATATTAATATAATATTTTTTTTTACATTTGTGTACGTTGTACTTGTACGTGTACCGGTCCCTCCCATACAACACAATACAATACACAATAGGACGCTCAGTGGAAGCGAATACAACAGAATACATTTACGAGATGGGCGAATGAACATTTAAAAACTGTGGGTAAAAATGTTGGCAATCTGGAGACAGATCTCTCGGATGGACTCAGACTTGTTGCCCTCATCGAGGTGTTATCCGGGAAAAAACTTCCAAAACATACTGCTCGTCCAAATTTCCGATCACAAAAATTAGAAAATGTATCCGTAGCTTTAAAATTCCTGGAAAAGGATGAACAAATCCGGATCGTAAATATTGGTGAGTGAGCCACATTTATTTTTTTGCACATTCACATCCTTTTGTAATATCATTTCCAGGTACTAATGATTATTGTTATTCCGTGACACCCAATGAAAAATGACCAATGACATCGATGAGCGTTGAGCTTTGAGCGGTCGCATGACAAAGTGTTATTATTGTATTCCAAAAGTTTAAGTGATACTTTACTATTTACTATTTACTCGTTCAGTGAAATTACAAAAAGCATGATTTTATATAAGTAGTAAAGAGTAAACACAGTGGACAGTGAAAAATTCTCCGTTAAATCAGTTTTTTACGCATCCATTGGTTCTTTGTCTAGATTTGTTCAGCCACTACTAAATACTAAATCACCAAGCATCAAGACCAAGTGTTGCAGTTTTAATTTTTAATGGATTTATCCACGTATGCGTGCTGTCATACAATTATTTATAGATGCGAATGTGTAAATGTGTAATATCTATATATAAAGTTGGTGCTATTTGATATTTGCTATTTGCTATTTCGGAAAATATTTGTGTAAGAAAAGTGACCGTGATACGTGTGACAGATGAATTTACATCTCATTCATTATTATTATTGTGTTGATGTGGTGTATACATTTAATTCAATTATTGACAGACACTAATGTATAATGTCAATGACAGCTTAACGCTCTCATGGTCTGGATTAATTTTGTTGATTAGATAAAAGAATGTTTTCAATATCACACACGCCACACACACCCAAACTCATACAAATACAAAAATGTACCTACTCTCTCTTTACCATATTTGAGGATGTTGTGAATTGTAAATTGTGGACAATGACAATGAAATGGATCAAATGAAATGAAGAGTGAAGGGAGAAGAATGGAATGGAAATGATGGAAAATATGTAGAGTGTAGAGAGAGCCGGTGTTTTGATGTAAAGTGTAAAAATAAATTCCTTTAGTGACTCCCACTCTCACTGTTCAACTGCTCAACTGCCTTAATTGGTACATGATGTCATTAAAAATGTATGCAGTATGCATCCAGCAGCTACATACCTCCAGCATTGGAGAGGATTTGTTGTTTTTTTTTGTTGTGCCAAATCAAACCAAACCAATCCTCGCTGACTAGTGACTAGACTTGTACATAATACCTAACCTAAACTATTTATTATATAGCAGCTACATACTTTAAATGAGTGTTATAAAAGAGTTTGGAGCATTGAGGTTTGAGTAGGAACTAAATGTATTCTATATTCTATATTCTACAATCTAGAATCTACACCTATTCTTGCTACAGACTACAGACTACAGACATAATATATTATTACGTATGTAATATGTAACGTACTTGAATATTCGGCTGTAGAATGTACATAATAATAATAATAATGATCCAACCAAGTGTTTTACCACCAACCACCAAGAACCAAGAACCAAGTACTTCTAATATAATATAAAATGTATCCACTTTAAACTATAACTGTACAGTGTACAGCGCCGTACACATACTACTATACCTATATTATATTATATATTATGCTCTGTTCTTCGTTATATACATAATAATATATAATACACAATACGAAAGCAGTTGGAACTTGCAAGCTCCAACTTGTAATACTTCATACTTAATACTTAATACAAATTGTTTTCCACCAGAACAACATCCTACCTTTTCATTTTTTACGAGCACACGTTCAGTTAAACGCCAAACTCCAAACGTCAGTACGGAGGAATGTTACAATTTACCATTTACAATACAATATTATTGTATATTGGATTGGATGTTGCAGTATTATTATTATTATTATTATTGTACAACATTGTACGTTGTATTCAATTTCAACTGTCTCAAGTCTCAAGACTCAAGACTCAAGTCGAACCGCATCTATACAAGTATTTATGTATTTAAGTGTGTACACTGTACAAAGCACAATAGGCTCAGATCACAGTGGTAGTCAAAATACAACATGTACTCTTGAATTTTATTATTATTATTATTTTGAATTCTTCTGTTCTCGTCACTCCATACTCCATTCTCCATTCTCTATACAAACACATTTGAGCCTTGAACCGTCTTTTTCTCCATTCTCTGTCCTCCGTTTTCCATTTTCTATTTTCCATTCTCCATTTCGTTTGTAGTGTGCCAAAAAAGTTTGATTCCTGGAGCGGAGTTTTGTTCAAAGGATAGTGTTTTTCACTTGTATACATTCCAAATTCGCTCGCTGTTTTGTGGCTCAATGTTGACTTTAGTCTTTACTCTTTTCTCTTTACTGAAAAACAAATAGCAAATAACAAACAGGCAGATGCATACATGAATTGTATGTTGTACATTATTGTATATTATACAAACATTTATTGGGTCTGTTTTTGTTGTGTACGTCAACTTTGTCTTTGCCTTTGGCTTGGTCGTCATCGTCATTGACGTTCCTCCTACTTTTTCATTGACATTCCACAACATTAAAATCATCCGTTGCTTTAGGGGTTTTGCCAATACAATATACAATGCAATCTAGTGTCTAGTGTATAATAATCATGATGATGACGACGATGACAACTGCATCAAATATGCATGCATGTGCTACATAATATTATGTACAATGCACAATGTATACATTTGGCATGTCGTTTACATTTGCATACTGTGTGTCGTATCAAGTTTGCGGGTTTTTTAAGTAGTAGAGATGCTAAAAATTTCGCCCTGTACTTTATGAGTTTTGAGTTTTGAGTATTATTTCCCAATTCACAATTCCCAGGAAACTCCTATCTTCTATTCGTTCATGTTTACTTGTGTATTATCAAGTATTATCAAGTATGACATGGCATTTTCCTGAAAGCCTGAAACAGAGAGACTTGTTTGGTCGGAATTTGCAAAGGGAAATAGTTTTTGAAATCATTTTTGACGTCTGGTTTTTATTACAAAGTTACAATTCATAAAATGGAATATGGAATCCGCATATTATTTTGTCCAATGTAAATTGTGAATGCTGAAGTTGACGGGTCTAGTTTCTCGATTCGCTCTGAATTCGGAATTCTGAATTCTGAATGGTCTGACTTGTCAAATATTTGGAGTAAAGAGTACAAAATTTAGGGCATAGATCATTCTTGATTCTTGATTCTAGATTCTAGAGTTTTTGGTACTCTGCTCCTCTAAAAAAGTATTCATATTTCAAAATGTGAAGGCTCTTAGCTGGATTAGAATTGAAATTGAAATGGGGATTGAAAAAGGTGTAGAGTAAAGAATAAATGCATGTCTATAAACTATAAAATATTTGTGCATCAAACAGCAAACATCTTACACCGCTGTGTGGATTGTGGTATTCAATTTTATGTCACTCTTGATATAAAAAATGTTCATCCGTTTAGTAAAAGCTCCTTTGAATTTTGTGTTTTGAGTCATGTTTAAAATAAACTTGGTTGTTCTTGTTCTTGTTTGCTGTTTGTTACTTGTTACCTTCAGAGCTCGTTTGTTAGTTTGTTTGGCTGCACACTGCACACTGAATGCTGAATGGGCTTGCATTTTAGGCACTGAATGCAGAATGTCTTTTATTAAGTTGGACGTTATGTTCGACATTTGACATTGGACATGACAAGAGTACATAGTACATGTGCTTCGTTTTCATAGATTCTGTCTCTGTTTTGTGTTCTGTGTGACTGAATATAGAATGTAGGTCTGTCCAAAAAATATGGGACTCATATAGAATTTTGTAAGTACTGAGACACAATTTTATGACCAACTACATGATACAAGCTTCAAGACAATACCCATGAAAAATATAATAGAAATATTATACGGTTCGTGAATAATCAGTGTAAAATTCGCGTATTCGGTATGTCTTGAGTCTTGAGTCTAGAGTCTAGAGACTTGAGACTCTTATACATATTTATACATGTACACATGTTTCTGTGTATGACAAACTAGAGAACATTGGAATTGTGAATTGTGATGATGATTACACCGTACAAACTACACACAGAGACACAGAGTAGCAAGTAAGTGAGTTAGTGAGCAAGGAGCAGCGGATTGAAATTTGAAATGCTGCAACATAAAAGATAAAAGACACGTCGCTGTTTGAGTTCAGAGTTTTGAGTGAACTAGTGAGAGACTGAATTATTCATACTTCATACTCCATACTCCATACATTCGTGGCTATGACTATAATAATGTCTTCTCACTTGAATGTTATACACATGAATTGAGTATGTATGTATACTAGATGAAAGAGATGTATTTAATTGTGAGTTCAATTTTGTCACCATAAAAGGAATGATAAAATGGTAAATGGTAAATTGCAAGGAAGAACAACATGTAAGATTCTAGATTCCCCATCCAAATCTGGGTGATATCTCCCTTTCTCTCCTAAATTGACATCCTTTCTCCTAATCAGTCTCGTCTTTTCATCTGTGGATCTGTGCCGTCATTATACTGATAGCTGATAGGTGACAGTTCAATCCATTGTTGTTCTTGTTCTTGCTGTTCCTCGTCTTCTTCTTCTCCTTGTTGTTATTGTTATTGTATATTGTGTATTGTATATATCTGCTTCATATCCTTATTAAACGGTCGTGGTTTTTTTATTATTATTATCATTATTATTATAATGTCATATTCTGATTTGTTCTACGTGTATGGATTATGGATAATAGATAATGGATAATGATTCAGTATGTACGGGACGTGGAAATGATTGAATCTCTGTTATTCTCTACATGCTCAATGCCCAATGCTCAATGCTCATATTACTTCTTACTTCTAAATAATGTACGCAATATGCATTGGATAAAGAGATTACAGATGCAAGATGGATATCTGTACTAGCGCCTAGAATCCACAGTAGAGTCTAGAGTCTAGAGAGTGTACAAAATATTTTGCCTTTTAGCTATTCCATCACCATCACCATTATTATCATTATTATTACTACTATCACTGCTCAGGAATCATTTGAAGGTGATTGAGATTTGAGATGACTCTCTGAATTCTGTACACAATACATATCTCGTCGTATTCGTATTCGTATGTATGGACTGTACACAAACTTAAGACCGATACAAATGACCAAAACCAAAACCAAGTCCAAGATGTGAATGAATGTGTAGAGTGTAGATTGTACATAAAACGTAACTGATACCTACACACTACACACTGCACATGCATCTGTCTTCTGTCTGTGCTGTGGTAAAGGTGCTATCAAAAATTACCATTTCCTTTTAAATTTATTTGATTCTTCAAACACATAACTGTGCAGGAAACTGTACGCGAAAATTAGTACAGAAAAATTGAGGAACATAAAATATGTAGTTTATATAGTTTATACGCAGATATAATATTCTGATACATATGATAGAGCTTGTAAATCATCATTTTTGATGTACTTGTTTTTTTTGTATGATTTGATACCTATCAACTACCAACTAAAAATGTTCCATTTGAATGTAGATTGTGGATTCAGCGAATGCAGTCGTATAGTAAATTGTTCCATAGTCCTATTATGGGTATAAATAGGGACCCGTATGCACTTAGAACTAGAATAGAGTTTGACGTTGGACTTGTACTTGAATTGTAAATTCAATTCCCAGTGAATCTACATTCTGCAAGCTGCAACTGTGTGCTGTTTCTGTTTCTGTTTTGTGTGTTTTATATAAATTGTAAATGTAGAAAGATGTGCATACTAAATTCAGAATTCAGAACGTCAACATCAACATCAGCATCACATCTTGTACTTGGTGTTTTGTGTTTTGCGTTTTGTGGTAGTCGGTCGTCGGTCGGCTGTTGTTAGCAGTTGGTAGTCGTATTCGTAGTTGTAGTCGGTATTCGGTATTATATCAAATGCCGTTGCACCCTCAAATGATGCTGTATAGATGCATACGAATATGACGTTCTAATATATACAATATGCAATGCAGAGGTTTTGTGCTAAAAAAATATATTAGTTGTGGTTAAGTTGGACTCGGAATTATACGCCGAGCAGAGCACCGAATGTACATATTATTTTCTTTATACATCTCAAATACCTATACATTATATCTACGAACGATATAGTACATATAGTTTGTTCATTTTTTGTTTATTATAAATCATTTTTTTCTGTTTCATTGCCATTGAAATTTTGATCATCGTTTTTTCTCTACACCTTATACATTCTACATGCTACAGGCTGCATGCAAAGAAAACGGAAAATGATACCATATTTCATATTTCATTTACTCTTTCAAAATGCAAAACCGTTAGCTGTATTTGTATCTGTATAGTGTATATTATTTATGCAAGTTCAAACTATGACTATGAGTATAATAATATTAGGAGTATTAGTATTTATTTTGGTGTGGGGTTTCGTTGTCAAAGTGGCAATTATTTTTAAAAATACATTTCATGTAATGTACAAAGTATAATCGACAAGGATATTTAATATTTACATTTTGCAGTCGTGGAATATGAGCAAAAAGCTGCGATACTGTTTTGTATGCTGTTTTCTGTATTCTACATTTTTTGAGCTGTACATACAGTGTACACTGAGCAAGATGCACAAAAGAGATGTTAGAGATACACCTTAAGAAGGAATATCGTATAAAATTATGCTTTCATAGTCAATTAACTCGAATCCTCAATCCGGAATCCTGAGTCAGTATATCATACTGTCCAATGAATTCATGCTGTAAATTAAGAGAATATAATGGATAATGAACATAATGGAGAATATTCACATTCTTCATCGTCTAATTTATAATATGACAGTGTCATCCATGTTATGATAGACGTTTCATCTTGCACTATCCACTAGCCGTGTATGCAAAATACATGATATAAAATATAGAAAAAAAATAATATGATACATTTCGAGGTGAGGTTAAATCCGAGCTTAGGTGTATTATGTTATATTTT
The DNA here is from genome assembly GCA_034698265.1 of Sminthurinus aureus. Taxonomy (NCBI): domain Eukaryota; kingdom Metazoa; phylum Arthropoda; class Collembola; order Symphypleona; family Katiannidae; genus Sminthurinus; species Sminthurinus aureus. The sequence continues at coordinate 35,917 of JAQGBH010000336.1, read as the reverse complement.
TCAAGTAAAAGATGAAAGAATTTATCAAGTTCGTCAAGGAGGAAGTCATCAAAGAAATTTGGAAATGAGATTACGTGATATGTATACACTTATCCTACAATGAATATACTTTGAGCCCGACGACTAAGTACTCTTCAATTTACTCTTACTTGTACACTTTAAGTTAAATTAAAAGCTCTCTAGTTTCTAGTTTAGTTCAAATGCATAATATTTTGCTGCATTTACCATGTACAATGTACATTCATGGACTTGGCAATCCGTTTTCGTCTCCTGCTGTGCTTAGGTATATACTGTATACTGCGTTATACGTCCTACATCCTATATTACATATTATACATAGTACGAAATACGAAAGTGAATAATATATATAGACATTAATAGGTTGAAAAAGTTTGTCTTTGATTAATTTTGAAAGCACAATTAGTTTCATCGTCTTGAATCCTGAGAATGAGAATGAGAATGAGATTCCAAATTCCCCTTCCCTACTCTTTTCTCCCCCGTCATTTCAATTATTCTGGCTGGAGCTCAAGCTCAAGCTCAAACTCAAGTTCAATTCAAAGGACCAGAGAGACTGTATGAAAACTGAAAAGTAGAAAAGTTTCGAATGTATTATGGAAAATGGAAAAGGAGGATGGAGAATGGAGAATGGAGTGAAGCGTCAAACGTGTGAAATAAATTTTGATGGAAAATACCAAAAATTCGAGTTGATTATACAAAATATAAAATTATATAGTATATTATGCATAGCTTGGCTTAGTCTGTCCTCCGTCCTCCGGAAGTTTTTTCAAGAACTCAAGATTCAAGTTGATCCATACAGCTTCATAATTCAGAATTCTACATTCTATACTTTATATTCTATTTTCTATTTTGTATAGGTTACAAAGAAAACAGAAAATAGAGTAAAGAATATGGAAAAAAATGTGTTTCAACTTCTCATGAGGCAGAGGGAGGGAAAAATGTATGGAATATGGAATATGGAATGTGAAATAAATAAATGATGTCGTCCTGTCTTATTTCATTTCCATGTTTCAAATCCATCTCGCCCAAGTTTCAAGTCTCAGCACTACATAGGACATAGCACATCGCACAACACTATAGCACGTACAACGTCAACGTACAGCGTTCAGTTTGCCACGTCTCGGAAAAAATGTAGTGAGAAAATCATAAAAAGCGTACACCGTATGTGGTCCATATTACATGTGTTTGTGAATATGCGATCTGAATGTGAAAATGAAATGAAATGGCTATGAACATTGAACATGATTTGGAGTTGGAATCGGAATTGAAAAGTATTAGAGAAGGAAAACGGAATTTTATTAAGTCAGCAAATATGTAAATATTAAATACTAAATGCTCAATGCTCAATACCGTTGATAAATTACAATATTAATTATTCTGCGTTCTACGTTTCATAAAAGTATTTACTAATACGATACGATTGGTTTGTATTTCATATTTCATGGGATATGAAAATGATGACTATTAAACATTATACATTACAAATGCAGATAGGATACGATCTGATATGATAGTAATGATAATCTAATATAACTAGGATGGAGAAGAAAATTATGATTAATGTACTGGTATGCATGTGTTCATTGTCACGCACGTTGGGATATGAAACATGTAGGAATCATATCCTACATACTGTATGCATACAGTATGCAGTATATCAATCTACAATCTAGACTCTAGAATCTAGAATCCACACCATACTTCAAGTGTATGTAATATGTAATGTGCGAGACGTGGAGCACCGGGATTAAGAAAATGAATTGTTTATTCTATACGAGAGGATTTAATTCAAATTGAGATTCAGATTCAGACCAAGGGATTAAAATAAAGTGCGCGGATACATCATTGAGATAAGGCTTATTACTTATTATTAGTGTAGTAGTGTAGGGGAGCAAGAAGCAATGAGCAAGCATGCTTAAAATTATATTTCACGTTCAGTATTTACTATTTATTCAGTCACATTCATGTATCATGTAGATTGTAGATACTTTTGTCCATGTATGTACGATGCATAATGTGTCATGTGTAAATTCATTGAACGATGTGCACACTCGGAGAAACAAATAAAATCTGTACATACTCGTAGAAAGAGAGAGAGAGAGGGCAATTATAAAAAACCCACTCAAAGATTAACCAAGTGTACTTGAGACTGTAAACTGTAATGGTGTACTTTTAAGCACGTTTATAGTTTTGGTTTGTACAGTGTACAGTGTTCAAAGTACAGAGTACAGAGTATTCATAAAGAATCTGTTTACTGTTTACTATTTACTGCTCAAATTCGTAGTCGCACTCGTACTCTTGTATGTAGATTTCTATTATTATTATTATTATTATTAATGCGCTTTTCAACGTTCCAGCACTTGTTTAAGTTAAGTTTTTCCGTCCTCCGCCTCTTCTCCGCTTTAACTTGTTCAACTTTTCATTTGGTTCATTGTCACTATGTATATACACGATGCTAGATAATAGATGCACGACATTTGAAATATAGAAACTAGAATCTAGAGTCTGGAGGCTGGATATTATGTTCTTTTACTGTACGGTTATTATGGCTGAGTGTGAATAGTCATAAATGTTTATTTACCCACTCAGACAATCACAATTCACAATATCTCACGGACGTTTCTTCGCTCTTTACTATTTACTATTTAGTATGTACCATTAACTCTGCTTCAAAATTCAAAATTACACTGTATTACTCAAGTTAAATGTTGGATGTGGAAGGGAGCTGGAAGAAAAGCTGTAAAAATTACGATGTGATAAACTAGACATTCTAGATTCTAGATTCACATTTTACATTTCACACACACTATTTTGTATTTGAAAATTTCCACATCCAACATCCAACATCCAACAACGAACACAAGTTACTCTTATGAAATAGAGTCAAGAATTATGCACAGTACACAATACATTGCATGAATTTATAGATTTTGACGCTGGAGAAGTCAAGTCTACAAAGTAGCAATAGTTTCAGGAAATGTATATTTTTACACTGTTCATTGTGAATTTTAGAAAATACAGTTAATATCTATGCGGCAAATTTGGAACGGAATGTAAATTCCCCATGAGTTTATTGTTTATGCGGTTGACGCATAATGTACAGAAGACAAACCAGAGTTGTGTGAGCACATCTTACTCTTTACGCTTTAAAGTTTACGGTGCATCTAAATTCTACAACTTAGAATGTGAGTAGATGAATCACTCGTGAATCGTGAACTTGTAGATTGCATGTAGAATGCCGACTGTAGACTTTAAAAGTATCGAAAATCGAAAGGTTGACCTGATTAGAAAGTTTCAATTTACATCAACACGAAAACTTGAGCTCATAGATATTCTCCTCGTTCTTTCTTCTCCCTCTTCAACTTACTTTTTACTACAGACTCGAGTGTATTTACGATGCTATTGGATGCGATGCGATGGGATGGGATGTGATGAGTATCAAAAACTCTATACTATTCAGGATCCCGGAAGTTTGGCAGTGTATGCGAATGAGAATTGAGAATGTCAAAATCTAGGGAGTTTTCCTATTGTTGTTCCACATGCTATATGTATGTTGCGTGTTTTGGGTCTACTGGAAAATGGAAAGAAGTGGAAACTGGAAATATCTATTAGCTATCTGAAATCTGGCTGACTCCTTACCCTTCTCTCTTTTGTGCCTGTAGAGTGTAAAATGTACAGACTACGAACAGAGACTGTCGAAACTTTTTTACACCATATTTTATGGCATGTTTCCTCTCTAATACCGCGAACGGAGACTCTAGATTCTAGGCTCTGGAATCTAGAATCCAGAATCCAGAATGGAGATAGCGAATAGATAGTGTGTGAATCTGTGTGAAAGGTTGCAAGGGAAAGCTCTTCTATCCATGCGGTTCCGGATTCCAAATTCCAGAGTCTAAAGTCTAGAATCCTGATTCCAGATTCCAGAGTCTGAATGAAAAAGGCGTTCTCTGGAGACATTAATTTATACATTTCAACTCGTAATTATAGAATTTGCCCATGTGTTTTATGAAAATAGTTTCAAATGTACTAAATGTCCAACTGTCTAACGAGTTTATTGTTATCACTCCCACTCCATTCACATGTACTTTATGTTAGAGGCCGGAAAAGTCATTGGTCATTGGTCGTTGGTCGTTGGAGTGTGAAAAGTGGAAACATTATGAAAGTGAGATGTATGATGTGTAAAATGTGGCAAAACTTTAATTATTTAGTCTTGTGTCTTTAGTCTAATTCTTGTTCTGGTGTTTGTTTTGTTGAAAATTAGATTCGTCGGACATTGTTGATTGTAAACTGAAGCTAATTTTGGGGTTGATATGGACGTTAATTCTACACTATTCCATTTCCATGCCCATGTGGGACGGGGAGGAAGAGTATCCACAAGGAGAAAAAGGACCCACGCCGAAACAAAGGTACGTCTTATATCTCTATGTTACAAGTGCTTTCTACTTTCTACTTTCTACTGTCTAGTTTTTGATTGAAAAGTAAACACATGCTTTACACTTTACGCTTTACTCGTTTCATTTGTAAAAAGTACAAGGTACAAGGTACATTGAATATGCTGTATTTAGTATTTGCTCATCATTACTAATAAAAAGAATGATTATTTTTCTGGGTTTAGATTACTCCACTGGGTACAATCAAAATTACCGGATCTTCCAGTCTCCAACTTCACCACAGATTGGAATGATGGACGTGCAGTTGGTGCTCTCGTTGATGCTTGTGCACCCGGTCTCTGTCCAGATTGGCCGGATTGGACGTCTAAAGGTTGGTTGTTGCTTCTATGTATTTTCTGTTATTTCTGTTATCTATTATCTGTACATTCACATTATTTTCCACAATAAATATCCATTACAGTTGTCCGTTTTACTCTGAAATGTCATTTCTCAATTATTCTCAATTCTCAATTCACACAGACGCACTACAGAATGCAACTGAAGCCATGGGACTCGCTGACGACTGGTTAAATGTCCCCCAGGTATTTTATTTCAACAAGATACATGTAAATAAATAAATGTTTTCACAATCCCGAAAGCACACTTTGGTTTTGCGGACTCTTTGTTCTTTGTACTGATGATGGATAAATGATTAATGTTTTCTTCCCTTGTTTCTCTTGGGTAACAGCTTATAAAACCAGAGGAAATTATCAATCCAAATATTGACGAACTGTCAATGATGACATATTTGAGTCAATACCCAAGTGCCAAGCTGAAGAATGGAGCTCCACTTAGACCACGTCGAAATCCAAATAGGTATAAATTTGTGCTTTTTATATACTACAAACTACAAAGTACATACTTTGTTTTCCGAATATAAATTTCCAAATATTATGTCTTGTGTTGTCTCACTTCTATATATTTATTGCAATAGGAAATAGGATTATTTATTATTTACATTTGTACAAATGAAATGTCTATTATACTCTGTTTCAAATTTCGAAATTCCCCAATGTCCATAATCCATAATATAAAAGTGATATTTTGATTTGTATATCATTCTCTGTTTTGTGCTCTTTACTATTTTCACTCTACACTCTATATTCTATAGTCTACATATATACTTTTGATGAATGTTTTCTATATTTTACATTCTATATTCTGTACAAAACCATTGATGTTGTATTCTGTATTTTGTATTTTGTGCCCTCCATTTGCAATTTGTGTGTTGTTATAATGTGCTATTATTGTGTCCTGAAATCTGAAATATATGTGCTGGATGATGAATCAGTGTTCCAATTCCAAGGTAAACATGCCCTTTTGTTCTCGAACAAATTCCAATTTTCCTCCGATTCAACACTAACGCATGGAGCATGGAGTATGGAGTATGGTGTGACTTTATACTGTCGAGTACCCATTGCTTCCAGATTCTAGATTCCAGAATCAATTAAAAAACTAAAAAAAAACTTAAAGAACCTGAAACTACGCAAAGCCGAAAAAAATGCTACCAATTAATAACTAATAAAAATAATAAAATACCAAACGTCGATTATAAATTGTGTGTTGTTTAATGTTCCCAGTATATAATATATATGTAAAAAGTTGCATGTGCTAACTTCTGTTTCCTCACCCTTAACTCTAGACTCTAGACTCAAAAACTGTAGTCTGTAGTATAACTATGTACAATTTACAACAAGTAGAAATAATTATGGTAATGAAATGGGTTGAACAATGTGTTAACTTTTCACGTGAAATGGTCACAGATGTTTAAATGTCCATCTTAATGAATTTCAGGGTGCGTGCTTATGGACCTGGATTAGATGAAAATGGGAATGTTTGTCACGCTCCAACCAATTTCACAGTTGAAACTTTCTCCGCTGGAAAAGGAGAGCTACATGTTGTATTAGAAAATCCTAGAGGAGAAAAAGAACCTGTAAGTCGAAAGTCAAGTACAACATAACATAATAATATAACATAATGAAGAGTGAATAGTGAATAGTGTATAGTGCTCTTGTTCATTCTCATTAAAAGTTTACAGTGTTAATTGATTTGTTTGATTATCAAGTAATTAATAGAAACTAGAAACATGATACAGGATAATATTGTAAAATATGAAAAAGTTTATAATTTCTTAATAATTTTATTGTTTATTATATTTGATTATAGGTGGATATTAGATTTAACAACGATAGGAACTTGACTTATAACTGTGTATATACTCCAAAGGTAGAAGGAGCTCATAAAGTTAGTGTTTTATACGGTGGTGTGGAAATTGCAAAATCCCCTTTTAAAGTCAACGTGGAGGGTTTTGCTGGAGATGCGAGCAAAGTGACGGCGTAAGCAAAATTATTTATTATTAATTCTCACGGTCCTCGACTTCCCCTCTCCTTTCTTCTTTCTCAAAAGTCCTCAGCTTTATTTTATATACGTGCACAATGTGCAATGCACCAAAGTGTTATAATATTAAGTGGATGAAAATAATAATAATGATGATGCACGAGATAAATCCGAGATCCGAGTGCATCTCGAAATCTGTATATGTAATATAGAAATGTATGAGTGTATGTGTGTGTATCTAAATGGTTCATTTATCTTGTGAATTTACAGATCTGGACCTGGCATAGAGCCCACTGGTAACGTTGTAGGGCGTCCTACATATTTTGATGTATTTACAAAGGATGCTGGAAAAGGAGTCGTGGAATGTGTAATATTAGATCCCGCGGGAACAAAAAATGGTACAATTTTTTTTCTGACACCTCCAAACACACAACATTTTTTTATACAGAAAATATCACTGTTTTGAGGAAGGCAAAGTCTGTTTCTCTGTTTGTTTTTGATAATTGTGTTGTGATTTGTGTTTTGATTTTTTTCCTTTTTTCTTATGAACTGTGTAATTTGTATTATGCAGCGGTGCCAGTCAAAATTCGACAAATTAGTACTGATGCCTGGCGTTGTGAATATGTTACTCAACTCGCTGGTGTTCATTCCGTTAATGTGTTTTTTGCCGGGAAACCAATTCCAAAATCTCCTTTCGGTGTGACCGTCGCCCCAGGTATGCACAATTTTTAACAGATCTCTGTTTGGATTTTATATCAACTATCAAATATATTCAATGATGATGATGATATCACACAGCATGTGCTCTGTGTGTGTCTGAGTGCTGTGTGCGGTAGTAGTAGTAATTGCCACTACTTTCATCTCATTTCATTACCAGTATCACAAAACCATGAAGTTATGAACTATAAATAATAAGGAGAGGGAATGACTAAGTCGTTTATGCTCACTATTTTGATTGCATAGTTTCCAATGCCAAACTTGTTCGCGCCAGCGGTCGAGGTTTACAACTGAAAGGAGTGAGAGTGGGAGATGAGGCAGACTTTCGTGTCTACACTGAAGGAGCAGGAGAAGGAAAACCCGAAATTCGTGTAATAAGCCCAGGTATTTACTTTTAATTGAGAAAAATACAGTCAAATATTCAGATTCAGATTCAGATTATTATTATATTTTTATCATTTAACCTGATACTACGCAAAAAAAACTAAGATTCAATTTGTTTTTTTTACCAAGATTTGGTATTTTGTATTTTGTATTTTATTCCTATTATATTTATTTATTATTATTAGGAGGCTTGAACGAAACAGTGAAAATAACTAAAACTACCGGGACAACTTATGAAGCTGTGTACAATCCAAAGAAAGAGGGTCGATATATTGTGATGATTTCCTACGGTGGACAAGAAATTCCAAGGTGAGCGAAAATCAAAAATATTCATTTATTTCTCAGTTTTATCCGAGTAAATATAAAATATTATAAAACATTTCAAAGAATTGAAATCAAATTTTATTGTAAATTCTTTTCTTTTCTATTCCTTTTATTTTATGGATAGATCACCGTTTGAAGTAAATGTGGGGCCGTACAAAGAATCCAAAATCCGAGCTTACGGACCTGGACTCGTTGGGGGTGTTTGTGACTATCCTGCTCTTTTTGTTGTAGAAACTAATGGAGAAACCGGTGCTTTAGGCTTTAGTATAGAAGGTCCAAGTCAAGCTAAAATAGGTACAATTTCTTTTTTATTCAATATTCAGGCAGTGTATTTAAAATATTTAAATTAAATTCCAATGACGAATTCCAAAGACGCCCCCGGCTGCAGTTAATCATAATAAAAATGTTATAATAATATTGTTTAATTAAATTATCATAGAATGTCAAGATAATGGAGACGGTTCAGCGGATGTTCGCTACTATCCGACCGCACCAGGAGAATACGCAGTTCACATTTTATGTGATGATGAAGATATACCAAAGTCTCCATATATCGCTCAAATCCTTGCAAATAAACCTGATTTTCATCCTGAACTCGTGGAATGTAGTGGTCCTGGACTGCAACCAAATGGTCTAGTTTCAAATAAGCCTACTGAATTTACCGTGGACACTAAGCGGGCCGGAATTGCCGATTTAGATGTTAATGTGAGTTGAGTTGAGTCTGAGTCGATGTGGTATTGATTATGCCAGTAGATTCTAGATTCAAATCGAGATCAAATGAAATGTTTTATTATTGAATTCTGTTCTCTGTGCATTGTGCACATTTTAATATTATTAATCTAGAAACTATATAGATATATCTTTAAATGAATATAAGTGACTCTGATTTTTCTTTTTACCAACGTTATAGATTATGGACGCACAATATAATCCGGTGGAAGTGAATGTGAAAAACAATAAGGATGGAACTTATCTCTGTAGTTATGTGCCAAAAAAAGGGACGAAGCATACCGTTCAAATAGATTATGGAAAAATACCAGTCAAAGATAGTCCGTATCGTGTTTTTATTAGTCAACCTACAAATCCCAGTAAAGTTTCATGTTTTGGACCCGCAATTGAAAAAGGTCAAAAATCGCATACCCCAACTCATTTTAATATTGGTAAGTTTGAATCATATGATTCATGAATTATGTTTTCAATCCTTTAATTTTTTACTTAGTACTACTGACAACAGATTGTGAAAATAATCAAGTACCAAGGGCTAAAATGTAAATAATTTTTATAATTTTATTATATTTTTTACAGATGCCCGAGAAGCTGGTCCAGGAGATGTTTTAGTCACAATTTCTGACGATAAAGGAACTTCAATTCCATATGAACTTTGCGACAATGGTGATGGAACTTATTCAGTAGATTTAACTTACCCACGCCCTGCTAATTATAAGGTTTGAAAAAGGAAAAAAATAAAGAACAACAAGAAAAAGTATTTTAAATTATTATTATTCAAATTTTAACCACATGGGAATTCTATGGCAGAAAAAGTAACGGAAGCTGTGTAAATGTCTAAATTCCAGGTTACTGTCAAATACGCAAACCAAGATGTGCCACAAAGTCCCATTCCAGTCACGTGTGTTCCTCATGTAGACGTTAGTAAAATAAGTGTCCAGGGTCTGGAACCAAGTGAGTAATATTTCATGTTGTGAAGCCTTTAAAACATTATAATATATTATCTAGTATCTAAAACATGACAGTATAAGAGCATTGATCATTTTTTAATTAATTAATTAATAGTCATTCATCAGTCCACTTCAAATCTACTGATTAAATACTCTTAAAACTTTATTAGAAATTCATTTTTTTCAAGAACTCCTCAACACTCGGAAATGCATAATATAATTTTCATTGTACATTACACATGATGTAGTATTTGAAAATATTATTATTATTATTGTTATCTATTTTTATGCTATATTGTGAATTGTGAGTCGTAAATAATGTGATTGTCCATTGTCTGTTTATTTTTGTACCGTCTCCTCTTTATACATGTAAATATACAGTTGCTCCCATCAACAGTTTACAACAGTTCAAAGTTATCACAAAAGATGTACAGGGAAGTACAAATGCACAAATTTCCGTGGCTATTACCACTCCATCGGGTCAAAGAATTCTAGCCCATGTAATTCCAAGTGCAGATGGTTATTTAGTATCATTCACTCCGTCTGAATTAGGCGCCTATCTCTTAAATATATCCTTTGGTGGTGAGACCATCAGTCCCACTCCATATCAATTCTTTTGCCAACCTGGTCATGATGCTTCTAAAGTGATTGCATCCGGTCCGGGCCTGCACAGAGGAATTGTCGGACAACCTGCAAATTTTCTCATCGATACAAAGAAAGCAGGGCAAGGTGGGCTGGGTGTGAGTGTGGAGAGTGGGAAGGAATGTCTGATAAATTGTAGAGATAATGGAGATGGGACTTGTTCAGTGGCTTATCTTCCAGAAGTTGAGGGACCATATACAATCCACATCACATTCAACGATGATCCTATCCAGGGCAGTCCATTTGAAGCTCATATTATTAACGATTTTAAAGAACCGGATCTCACCAAAATCAAAGTATCGGGATCCGGCATTCAACCAGATCATGGTTCGTGCTTTGAGCTTTTGAGCTTTGAGTTTCGTGCATGTGTGTGTTAAAGTTCTATAGATGTCCGTTTTATGGTTTCTAGTTTTCGGTAGTTTTTGCCTTGCCTTGTTGTTTTTTGTTTTTGCCTGGATCTTGTATCGTGTGTGTGGTTTTTTATTTTCATGCACGGTTTTTGCCTGGATTTTTTCGTTTCATTTGGTTGATTTTCTCCTCCATGAGTTTTAGTTTTCTTTTGGTTTTGAAAATTCTGTTTTGAATGTGGATGTCGTTTTAGATTTTAGGTATCTGCTTCAGATGAGTTATGATTTTCAGTTACATTCTACTTTTATGATATTTTACATGATATTTTATCTTTTATGTGTGTTTTCTAACAATCGAATGCATATAATATTTTATATAGACTTAATGAGCATTATTATAATAAGATACATTGAAAATATAGAAAATAATAAAACTACAGAGTGTGTTTTACTCACATTTAGCATACCATACCTTTTAGCACATATCACAATCGGCATGATGAATGACGTGAAAATAACAATAATATTTTCAATATATTCAAATAATTAATAATAATTAATAATTAATAATAATAATACGTTTTGTTGTTTTTTTCTCGATTTTGTAACAACTTAAAACTCTATTTACAGTTTATAATTTAGAGTACATGATTTTACATTTTACTTTAATAACCCTTTTTTATTATGATTTAGGTGTTTTTACCGAGTCTCCGACGGAATTCGTTGTTGATACTCGCGGAGTTGGGAATGAAAATGAAGGTGGGAAAGTGTCCTGTAAAGTAACTAATCCACATGGAGTCAAGATTGATAACTATATAAAACCCTGTCACGATGGGACGTATAAAATTAATTATTCTCCGTTTGAAGAAGGAAGACATGTCATCGATATTTTTTATGATGGTAAATAATAATAATTATTATTGATTATACATTTTATATTTTATACTTTTTAAATTTTTTATATTTGATTTAATTCTTTTAATTTTTCTCGAATAGGAATTTCCATCCCCGGAAGTCCATTTGCTGTGAATGTGAGAAAAGGCTGTGATAGTAAGAAAGTACGAGCTTTTGGAGATGGACTTGTTCGTGGTGTTTGTAATCAACCAAATGTCTTCACTATTGAAACTCGTTCGGCGGGAACGGGTGGCCTAGGATTAGGTTCGCGTCCGAACAATAATAATAATTAATATTTTAATTTATGTCGTTTTCGTTTCATTTAATTCAAAAATAAAAAAATAACTGTCGCACTTGCTAACGGAATATCGTATAATATTTATTATTGATTATTATTTTAGCTATCGAAGGTCCATCTGAAGCAAAAATGACTTGTAAAGACAATCGTGATGGATCTTGTACTGTAGAGTATGTACCTTTGGAACCCGGTGACTATGATATTACAATAAAATTTGCTGAACAAGATATCCAAGGTTCCCCATTCAAAGTACCAGTGGATCTCACTGTAGATCATTCAGCTGTGAAAGTGTCAGGACTGGAACCAAAGAATGTTCGTGAAGGCATTCCCCATACTTTTAAAATTGATGCCTCAAAAACTGGGAGAGCTCCAATGTCAGTGGATATTCAAGGGATCAAAGAAAAACCTCAAGTGAAAGACAATCGAGATGGTACATATGATGTCACTTTCATTCCACCTAAAGAAGGGACCAGTCTTATTGCTCATGTTCAATGGAATGATCAGGATGTTCCAAATACTCCCGTTGCTATCAAAGTTCAACCTAAAGCAGATCCAGGAAAAGTCAAGGTCACTGGAAAAGGAGTTTCCAATTCTCTTCCTGCCTCCCTTCCCGCTGATTTCACAATCGATGCGACTGAGGCTGGAAGTGGCGATTTGGAAGTTAAAGTTGTGGTACGTATTTAACCATAAAATGTTTTTTACTCTTTTCACTCTCATATTTTTATCCTTAAAAAACTATTTGCCAATGCATATTACATATTATTCTGATTCTGATTCTGTAGGGACCTGACAATCATCCAAGAAAGGTCAAGGTCACAGACAATGGAGATAAAACTTTTAAAGCGGTTTATACCCCTGATGACCTGGGGAGATACAAAGTTCATGTTAAATATGCTGGAAAGGAAGTCCCTCAAAGTCCATTCACTGTCCAGTCGCAGGCTGTGGGAAATGTAAGGATTATTTTCTTGTATTTTGTATTTTGTTATCATACATTCATACAAGCAGGAAATATATTATACAAATATTAATTATCATGATTTTTATTTGTTGAAACAGGCTGAAAAATGTAAGATAACGGAAGGAAGAAGACAAACTTTGGCAGCTGGAGAAGAATATTGTATAACAGTGAATACAGCCGGTGCGGGTGGTAATGGCGCTGTTACTTGTCGAATTCGATCGAACAACTCTGGAAAGTAAGCACAAAGATTTTCTTTTGCCATTGTTTGTAGTTTGTCATTTGGTTTTTGCGAGCGAGGAAACTACGAACTAACCAACTAAAAACTAAACTAAGGCGACATTGCATAACGGAGGAACGAATGTTTATCAGCTATCACATCAAGCATCAAACAGTCATATGACAAAGTACAGATATAATTTTGTACTTTGTTTAATAGTCCGTCTTTAATTCTGTTCTAGAATCTGGATATTTTTAGCAATAGAAAAATAGAAACAAAATTAAAACTAGAAACTAGAGATTATCTCTGCAAGTTTTTTTTGTTAGTTGGGCGGAATAAATTATTCTAGATTCGAGATTCGAAAACTTTTATGAATACAGAATAGCTGTAGCGGTTGTGATTGTGTCTTGTGTCAAAGTTGTGTCATTGCCAAACTATTTTACTCACAGAAGAGAATAGACACTAGACACTGCAAAGTCTCAAGTCTCAACTGATTTTTACATGTAAAATCCCTTGTACAATGTACAATTGATAAAAAAAAATACAGTCAACTTGACAAACGGGGATAAAACAAATAGAAAATAGACTTTTGACTTTTGTAAATATTGAGAATTGAGAGAAAGAAAATTCAAATCAATTTTAACATGAAAAGTCATTTTATAAAACACAAAATGTATTATAATAATTTTGGAGTTTGGAGGAACACAAAATTCCACTTACAATTCCAATTCCAGAAAATTGCATAATATTTTACACGTACATGAACAAGTAAGAATTGAGGATGGAGAATCGCTTGATGTTTGATGCTTGACTTAGTGTTTATCTGAGGTATGTATCAGTTATAAATAGAGAGGAGACATTCCCGCGTTTCAGAAAGTGTAAAAAAGTGGAAGTAAATGCTCTAGATTCTAGATTCTAGATTTTGCATATAAAACGATGTAATATGTAATACAGATTGCAGATGCAGAATGCATAATATCCTTTTTATCTCCCTTTACAGAATGATGCGATATGCGATGATCATAATATAGCTCTTAGATATTCCACGTCTGTTTCCTATTACATGCAAAAAATTCCGATTATTTCCGAATTGTTATCGTTATCATAATTGCAGAAAGCGATTGCAGAAAATGATGCAATTTTTTGGCCCTTGGTATTATTTCCTAAGTCATAACTAAATGCACATCTTTCCCCAAATCTCAAATAGACTTTCTGAACTTCTAAAGGAAGCAAGAAGGATTAACAATCTTTCAAATTGCTTTTATGTTTCGTACATTATGTATAGTGCCATCAAGAATAAAGACATGAGCTTAAATGTGACTTGCTGGTGATTGTACTGATCTAATTAATTAAATTACTCGCAACGTCCTTTGAAAATTAAGCGTAAAGTTGGGGAAATGAAATCATTTGTTTATCTACTTACGTCCGATATGTCACATCGGCGTTGTGTGTGTTAAATAGATGCAAGTTTCAACTATGATGCTAATCTATCTCTCTCTCTCTTGTATGTTGTTTTGACTTTTGACAATGACGATGTTTAACCATTTCCTAAGCATTAACAATTAACAAGTTGATTGTTGTAATTTAAAATTTTCTGGGTATAATAATTTATAGTTTTTAATTATTTATAATTAATGCATAAAATTTTAATTTGTTTCCATGTTTCTTTGTTTCTAGTGATTTGGACATTGACATTGAGAATAATTTGGACGGAACTTCCTCAATCTACTACACAGTCAAGGATGAAAATGAAGAGTACACTGTAAATGTGAAATATGGAGGCAACTTAGTACCTGATGGTTTTTATGTTTTAAAGGTGAGTTTTATTAATTTCATCAATTTCAAATTTCAATTCAATTCATTCTCATCACTATTCCATTTTCTGCGAGGTAGGGGATCGGCACATTTACATTTACATTTTCCATCTTCTTGACTGCCATTCCTTTGATATTTGGTTCTTGTTACAAAGTGGAATGTGTCATTTTAGAAATGATTATTATCCTGTTCTCACAACTCAACTCAAGTTGACTGTTTTTTCATCCTCTTGTGATTTTGTAGCGTGTTTGATATGGCGCATCTTGTGTCTTATGTCTTTTGTATTGTAAGGACTAGGGATTGTTGGTAGTTGGAATGTCAGGATTTGAATACAATCAGCAACATCATCATAAAGGCTGAATTCTAATGAAGAAGAGAAAAGTTGAAGAGAAAGAATAATAATATAATGCAAAGTACAAAGTATCTACTTGTTGTTTGCTGTTGTTGTTTGCATCGTTGTCGTTCTCTTTGCATTTGTTTTTGTCTTTACCTTTGTCGTTGTTCTAATCCTAAGTATTATGATTATACAACATCATACAGGTTTAAACTCGTGATTAGATTGAGACTCGAGACTCTTTGAAATTTGAACGCGTACTCGTACATCGTACATGGAACTTTGGAAGTTTGCCCGGCAATAAAAATTCATGAGTGTGAAGGGGAAAAGAGAAATGAAAAACTTACTTAGCTTCCCAAGTCACCAGTCACAAGTCAGAAGCATAAACCAAAAAGAAATCAAATCCTCAAAGTTATGCATACATTAAACATTATTGTACGTTCCTAGTGGCAAGTGCAAGTGGAAGAAATGAAGAAATGGCAAATGGCAGACAGTACAAAATACAAAACACAAGCTTATTTAGTATTTAGTATAGAAGTAAGAAGTAAGAAATAATAAGGCAGACTGGTTACTGGTTCCAGTTTGTATTTCGTACTCTGTGGAGGAATAAAAGGTAGACGGAAAGCACAGGCGTGGTGTTACATATTCATGTAATTTAAACCTTTTTGAATCTTTAAGTCACGAGGTACATCATACATCATGTGTATTGTGTAAGAAGTTTAAAATTCATCGTATAATGTAGAATATAGAATATAGACTATAGTCTGAACACTAAGCACTAAACACTGAGATATACATTTCCTTCATTTCACTTTTTTCCTGTATTTTTGTACCCTCATTCAACTTTGTACGTCAGTTTTATGCGGTATTAATACACGTTTTTGAGCAAGCAAGGTTTATGAGGAGAAAACTCAAGACTCAAGGGAAAAGATTGTTTTCTTTAGTCCTCGTATATCGTATACGCACGTACCCATTTCCCATTCCATACTCTGTGCATTGTACAATGTACATGCTTTGCAAATTTGTTTACTCTAGTTGTATGTTTGATGTTTGAGATCAAATCTTAAAACATGGAAATCAAAATCAAAACCTTGTGTAAATAAATTACATTGACAGTTGACAGAAACCACATTGTCAATAGACATGAGCCAGAGAAATTCCCAGAGAAATGGGAAAATCAGTCAGTCATTCATACTCAAAACATCACTTTTAAGTCACTCTGTATTTCCCTACGCATTTGTCAGTTTATGACTGTTTTTTATCTGTCAGAGAGGCCAATGTTAAAGAATATGGATATGAAAATGGTTATTACCTAGTGAAAGTATTATTTTTGATAAACACATTTTGGATAAAAAAATATATGTAGAAATGAGAGGTTTCACGGAATTATGATCTCATAATATAAACATAAACATAAAGTAAAAACAACATTTTTTCTTGATCTTGCTGTCCTACGCTCAACGCTCAACTTGAAATTTTTGGAAGAATGTGTACTTTTAAAAACCGCTTTAAAATCCCTTTCTCGCTCTCTCTCTTTCTCTATTGGCTTCATAATCCCCATTTTTCTGTCAGTTTTCTTTTCACCCTGTCGACAGTCGACAGTTGATGAATGTTTGTATTGAGTATTGAGAATCGAGAATCGAGTATCGATAGACATTGAGCAAGTGGCAATCGTCATTCGTATTAAGTAGTGACTCTTAAATTCGGATACAATATATATAAATCTGTGGTTTTGTGGAGCAGCATTTTGCTACTCAGAAGGTCGAGAGAGTCGAGAGCTTCACATTTTTTTCCGTATGCATGGATTAGCTCGTCTCAAACTCCTAGTTCCACGAAGCAAAACGAGGGAAAAAATGCGAGCCTGTGTGTAATGTGTACAAGAACATTTTGTCTGTTTATCTGTATCTTGATGGAAATACCTACAAACTGCAAACTGCATACAACCTTTCTACAACAAGACACAATTGCTCATTCGGGTTTTGTACATTGTACATAAATAAGGCCATGGTTTGCGGTGGAAGTAGGAATTAGGCTCAAATCGACTTTTACATGACTTTTAAAGCAGGGTGCAAGAGTTTAGAGTAGAGAGTGGAAAATATTATGTAGAACATGATGAAACACTCTGGAACTTGTAAAATACGAATAGCTGTCACGCCTTACGTAATACAAAATACATATGCACTACGATGTCTCTACCCGGTTATGCATTGCATAATGCTGTATGCTGTGTACACAATTTCCTAAAATCTATAAGTAATTCTTGTTTCTATTTACAGTTTCCAGTCTAATTTGTATAGTATCAAAATAAGAACATGAGAATATTAGGCATCCGACTGTTTATTGTAAAGGAAAGAGATGTAGAACGAGAGTTAAAAATCATGAAAGCCTTTTCCATCGCATTTGCGGCTCTTGCCTTTGAAATATTACCCGTGACGAAACAAAGATGATGCATATTTAATTTATTAGATGTTTCAAATTCCTCTCTCCGAACAACCTTCTACACTCTACACTCTTGACTCTACACTTTTGCTCATAGGTTTTGTATTTGGTACCCTCGTCTTTGCATTTTTATTTGGTATACGGTATACTCTACAATACAGAATACACGAGCTGTATTTACATTTTACATGAAATCCGAAATGCGAAAAGTTAAGATGGGGAGCTTTTGTGAGTTTCGAGTTTTGAGTTTCAAGTTTGAAGGGAATAAATGAGATTTGAATTCGTATTTCGTTGAGTACTTAGTGATTAAATGTTTGTAATTTATGCTCGGGTTTCAAGAACAATGTTCTCTCGTGATATTCGTATTCACAAAGCTTCCGTCATTCTACATTCTACATAATAAATTTTACATACATTTAGCTGTTTCTAGTCTCTAGTCTCTAGTCTCAAGACTCACTGGAACGTGGTGATTGTAAATTGAGAGTCATGTTCCTTCGCAATTTCTTTGTACTCGTAATGAAATGCCGTATTCTCGTTTACTTTCAATTTATTGCTTTCTTCAAACGGAGCGGGATGTGTATTCTGTATTGTGTATTGAGGATTGAGAATTGAGAATTGAGGAATTAGGAATCAAGTGTCGAGTAATGGTTAAAATCTTATGTAAGTGAAAAATAATGGCACGATACAATAAT
Organism: Sminthurinus aureus; assembly: GCA_034698265.1. Lineage (NCBI taxonomy): Eukaryota > Metazoa > Arthropoda > Collembola > Symphypleona > Katiannidae > Sminthurinus > Sminthurinus aureus. The sequence goes on along the minus strand of JAQGBH010000336.1, from coordinate 17,395 downwards.
TAAATGACTTTTTATTGAGTTTGGAATTTGGAGTTTGGAGTGTGTACCGTCTTCACGTGTAAATTTCTGGGTATCGAAGATCGGAGATCGGAGATCATTGAAACTTGATGTAAAGCCATTTTAATTCTGCTAGTCATCATTTTAACGACCAGTTAATTAGGATTAGAGTCTCATTGCTTTGAGTTTTGAGTACTTGAGTTTTATTTTTCGCAGGTATACTGTTTATCCTTTATCGTTTATCGTATACAGTACACAGGATTCAGCTCACTAGATACTAGATATTAGACATTAGAAATTCTTGTGCTGATAATGAAAAAAAGAAGCTTGAGTATTGAATACAGAACAGAAGAGGAAAATCTTGGAAATCTTTATGACCGGGATACTTGTAAAAAAATGTAGTATGTTGTGTTGTACGTGTTCTTGTGATAATCCAAGTGTTTTTACTTTTTATACGACCCGACCCGGTGTTGCTTCTTGCTTGTTGTTACAAAAATATAAGATAAGACGATTAACTTTATTAGTCCTGACTATGCAAACAATTTGAAATTGCACATGCGGATAAAAATAGGAAACTGCAAAATACCTACAAGAACGTAGAAATCCTGGTAGAACGTAGAACTAAGAACGTAGAAAGTACCTACATGTACGTGCGAATCTCGAATCTCAATTCTTTTTTCAGTGAACGTTGACATTTTTATTTTTATGTGTACATTTTATATTATATAGCTTGCACATTGTGAAATGGGAAATGTGAAGCACTTGTCGGTTGTCGGCAAACTTTTCTAAATACTTTTCATCCTTTTGCATTTTCAACTCATATTTTGTATTTTGTTGAAAAAAAAAAAATTCTTGTTTCGTGTGTAGGGAAATGCGCTTCGTATTTGCTAATAAAAAAAATTAAAAGTTGATCCGCTTTTGCTCCTGTATCTTGTATCTTGTATCTATTTGTGTCATATGTCATATGTTATGGGTCAACGGTTCAAAGGGAAAAAAGAATTCTTCTCTGGAATTTTCTAATAATAGTTATTGTTGAAATTAGAAAATCATAAGAGGCATAAAAATCATTCGCTCAGTTTTCTAATGTCTAAGAAAATTATTGTGAATTGTGATATTTTCCAAAGATTAAAGATAATGTGGAAGTTTGCCCTTTTGTTGTAAATTTGTAAGTGGTGGCTGGTGCAGCTGTTGGTGGCTGTAAAAAAAAAATTTATGTGATAAATGTTTTAAAATGCAGTTTTGTTCAGTTTTGAAATGCCTTTGAAACTATTATGATGACACGCTCAATGCTCAATGCTCAGGGCATTTAGGCATCATGTATGTTGGTTGTTGGTTGTCGGGGATGTTGAAAGGAGAGAAAGAGGAAGAAAGAAGGACGAAGGAAGGATGAGGATATTGTAACTAATCTAATATTGTAATGGGTTGGTTGTTGGTTGTTGGATAGTGGATAGTGATGAAACTAGAAAACTAGAAAAGTGTTGTTGTTCTTATTCCCATTTTTGCTGGGAGCTCTTTTATTTTTGGCCTCATGAGATCAAGACAAGACAACTGTAACGACGGTGAACCCTTTTGATTCCATGAGGTGGATTATTACGTATTCAGTACTCTCTGCCTCTCTCTCTTCCTCTCTATCTCTCTTTCTATCTATTTAGCTACCTCCTGATTCTGATTCTGAATTCGGAGTTGTAACCCGGAATCATCTAGTATCTAGTATCTAGTCACAGTGATTCCAACCCTGTAACATATACTTTCAGCAGCATACGACAGGTTTTCTCCAAAGAATCTGTAGAAAATTATTATTATTATTTTTGTGCCTTGCTGAACTGGACTTGTATTATTTTTTTGGAATCATTGTGAAAAAAGTGCTTCAAAAAAGGCCCGGAATTTGGATTTTGAATCAAAGCATATTAGTGATTTTATTACATTTCATTTGCTCATCTCATTTCTACATAGGTATGTGTTTTATTTTCAAACTTTTTGGTGTGATTTGCGTCAAGCTTTTGCTCACATTTTCCAACCAATTTCAAAATGGAGGATGAAAAAAACCCCACAAAACTCGTGTAAAATTTAAACAGTAAAAACTGGTGAAAATATGATAAAATTACGAGAATTTTCTCCAAATGGAGAAAGTACGTTTTGAAGTTTTGAACTTTTTAAAGCTTTCTCCTGATTCCTGATTTTCTGCATTTGTGATTAGTATTAAAATCTGGAATTTAATTTTGTGAATTTATATCAAGCTGATTTCCGAGTTCCAAATTCACTAAATAAATTAGGCAAGAATCTTTTTTTATCATTGTCAGAAACAACAAGATAGAAAAATGCTGTACACTTTGATATTAATTTGTAGGCTAAAGAAATGTGGCGTCTTTTGTCTTTTGTCTCTTGTGAGAACAGAATATAGAATATAGAATAAATTTGGCCGCCTTGTTAAAACCTCACAGATAAAAACACATTGTAAATTTGAAACGTGTTGTAAAATTAGGAATGATATTTTTCAATCGTACACACATGTGCGTGCGCGAATTCTCGGTCTCGGATCTCGGTGTAAAATTCCTTCTGAGCGTTGTCGTAATTTTCTGCAAGGAAAAATCTGTAGCATTGGTGTTTACTTTTCCCTTTTGTTCTGTTGGTGGTCTGACGAGAGACGAGAAGGAATGACGTGGAGCTAAAGAAATGTTTACCATGTTTACAATGTTTCGGAATTAGCGGCTCAGAGCTCAGACTGAGACCAGGACAAACACAAACACAACCACAACTGGCTTTATAAATGAGCATTCATGTTGCTCAATTAATCCTTCTCAGTTCTCACTGATTTAACATTTTACACTCCACAATCCACAAGCTCAGAGCTCCAAAAGCATTAAGCTATTATTCTAAAAGCTATTTTCTGTGAATGTGAATGCTTGATTATGGTCAACCGTGTTTCTCTGTTCTCTTTGAAAATTTTCAAAAACGGGGGCTCTAAAACATTAATCTGCAGGCAGGTTTAATATTTACATATTTTGTAGGGACAGGGAAATGATTCAAGATTCAAGTCGACGAGAAACAAACTTAATACGTTTAGAGTTTAGAATTTCCCCGAGATGAATACATTTCTAGAACCTAGAATCTAGATGAATTTGACATTATGACAAGTTGTTTTTGCATGTCTAATGAAGTACCGATGAAGAAGGTACATGTAGCTGGAGTAAATGGTGGATTGTAAAGTGTACACGAGTCTGACATCCTCAATTATTTATTAGAGGCAAGTTATGGCACAGATCTGAGATTTATGCGATAGTATCAAATGTGTCGGGAGTTTCTGCCAGGAACAAGCTCCCGGCAGAGAACAGAACAAGATAGATACAAAAGCGATATGTTTGCATTTTCTAGTTTGTAGTTTGTAGACAAAGTACAAAATACAAAATACACAACTTATGAAAATTCTCAGTCTGATCATTAATAGATACTAAATAATATAAATGTCATCCAGTATCCAGTTGACTTGAATCTTGAATCTTAAATGCAGTTTACTTAATCATGATGGCAAATAAAAAATCATGATATCTACGAATTCGTTATTAAACGGTTGCTGTATTCTTCTGGGTTATAATATTCGTTATGAAGTGATATAAAATTATATTTTGTATTTTGCACCAAGGAATTTTTCAAAAATAATCAACGAAATTTACAAGAATAACAAAAGTCAATGATAAAGAACGCAGAAATTTTTTTTGTAGCCTGTAAGATGTAAGATAAATGAAGCTGATACATAAACGATAAAGGTTTTTGAAACGGGTTTCCGGATTTTGTTAGACATAAATAGGATTGAGTCTTGACTCTCGAGTCTTGAATCTTGAATCTGTTGTCTGTTGAATTCTCGACTAATTTATTTTCTTCTTCATAGACAATCTAAAATCTACAATGGAGAATGGAGAAGAATAAACAAGATTATTTCATTTCCATACAATATAAAATATAAAGTTTAGAGAGGAAAATTCCGATTCCGACTCCTATGCCGATTCCTACAACTCTGAGTTGTACATTGTACATGCCAAAAGAATTGAAAGATGTGTGCCAATTTTATAAAAAATCTTGTTCCTCCATTTAATTGTTCATTATACTTTACACTTTACACTTGAGAGTTTATAGTTTATAGAGTTTATTCTTATTCTTTATTCCGGACTCGGTTCATTTTTGTTGATGTAGTCTTAGGTCGTAGCCAATCATGTAGAATGTACATTGAATGTAGAATTCGTTTTCAGTTTTCGGTGTGACACACAGAAAAAAAAGTAAATGTCTTTTATCTTTTTTGTTCGCAAATGTAATGGAGAAGGGGAAGCAGAGTTCATTGTGAATTGTGAGTAGTGTGTGCAAAATGTACAATTTGGATTTTAGATTGTAGAAGAATGCTCATTCTTTGGATCTTGAATCTTGAAAAATTATGTATACACTGCCAAAATTCTCTGTTAATATATTTTTTTCTTGTTCCTCCCATTTTTATTTCACGTTGCGTAATTCACAATATATTCTAATTTCTAATATATTTTTTATCAAATATCAAGTAGTGTTCAACTTGGGAGTGCTAAAGACTCGAGATTGTGTATGAGAATTTGTTTTTTATGGGAATGAAATAATTCAAGATTCAAGATTCTTCAAGTTATTGGATTGATTTCAGAGCAGTACAAAATAAAGAACTAAAGAACAATCTAATGCGGATTCCATTGTGTGCCGAAAGTCTCAGAGACTTAAGTAAATGAAATTAGATTAAAGTAAAAGTTGGAGACTAGAGACTAGACTGATTGTAAATGATTAAAAAAGTATTCACATTTCACATGTTCGGCAATTTCTTTGTAGGAAAAGGGTTTCTTGAAGAAGGCAGGGACATAACTTTGAAATTGAGATGGGTTATAAATGTGTTTGTGCTTTGTGTTTTTGTAGTGTGACGACACTATATTATTTTATATTTCATACTCTTGACTCTAGACTCTAGACTACTGTGGATGTCGGAATAGAAATTTTATGAAAATAAAAAAATGACTCACACGCATACCATTTTTATTTTTTATTTAGTATTTTATGAGCTCGGTTAATATTGTATGACAAACACAACTTAGAAATAAGTAGCATGCTTTATGTTTCTTCATTATTTATGCTTTATGTAATGTGTAATGTTCAACTTCAAGTACTTATTTGTGTACAGCATTGAGCGTTGAGCGTACAGATGACTAAATAAATGAGTATAGTGTGTAAAATGTGTGTGTAGCATGGGAGTTTGGAGTAGCTAATGAAAACAGACATTTGTCATTACTAGACGGGAAAACAATGTGTCAGTCGCTTCCTCTATTTACAATTAATGTTCCGATGACTCAGAGGGATTGGGGCGGACCACTTTTCAAAATATATTTATATCATCATGAATCTTTCGCGATTCCCGATTCTACATGTGTTTATATACATAGAGTCGATTAAAAACCTTTTCGGTTTTCAATATATTTTAACCCTTAATCGTTTTAAATATTTATATGTACGGAATCATGTTGTGATGTAATATGTAATTGTGTAGTTTGTAGTTTAAAATCTGGTTCAGGTGGTTGATTGTTGATTGTTGAATAAGATGACAAGAGATGAGATGAGATGGCAATTTTCCGGTAGTTTATTCGTCTGTCCAAGAAATTTCTGTTATAAAAGGAAATTATCTCAAGCGTCTCGACTCTCGAGTCTCGAATAGAACATCAAATCTCAAGTCTCAACCATGTCATGTCATCTACAATCTACACTCTACACCTACTCTGTTTACATTACTTAATTACAGTAATGAGACGCTATTTATCCTTCCAGTTCCTCACTCATTCACTCATCTTATTCTACATTCTACACAGTACACACTGCAAACAAGACACACACACGCCCGTCTTCTTTATTTATCTATCATGTACTTTCTAAGCACATAACATTAATCTCCATTATCAAGTCTGTACTTAACTTTTCATTCCCTTAATATTTTTACGTACATAAAGTATAAAGACTACAGATTACAGACATTTGTACGTCTATGACGATGACACATTGAGGTATTCAGCCCACGCGAGACTTGCTACTACATATTGTGCATGTAACTACAGTAGAATCTAGAATCTAGTTAAATATATAGTTGATACATTTAAATAGATTTACAAAACGAAGGAAGGAAATGCATGCAGTATAAGCGCTGTATTTCAAGTGAAACAGCTACTTGAATTAACTCTCAACTCTCGATGTATACTTACAAGTGTGTTGTGTCATGTATTCTGTATTACATATTGTGGAAACGGAGGATGGTAAAAATGTAAAAATTCTGAATGGTGATGATGATGATGATGATAATAATAATTTCCGAGTGAGTCTCACAGAGTAATGTGAGCTTTGAGTTTTGAGTTTTGCGCTTTGAGCTTTGAGCTGGGAAGTGGAGTAGTAAGTTGTAAAATTATGTTGTTCCTACACACTACACACTACATTGGTTTTTATTACATGTTTACGCTCTCATATCTTCTCTTATTATTTATTATGTTATGTATGATCAATGATGTATCATGCAAAAGGAAGAATGAGTATGCATTTGTGGACCTTTCGGCAGATATATTATGCATAATCAAAGTATTATTATTATTATCATTTCGAATCATCTTTGTTTCCTGGATTTAAAATAGGAATTTCATCCAGCATGGAGCATGATGTTTGATGGTCAATGGTCACTAAAATTTAATTTGGATTTTGTTGTGTCAGGGATGATTTTGATTATGATAGGAGTATATAAAAATATATCGTACCTCAAAGTCTAGCTGTAGTCTGAAGTCTGTACGTCATACGTATAGTGTAAATGATACGTGGTATTAAATTAGAATAAAGAGGGATTTTAGACTATTGCCACTATCATTGTACATGATACATGATGCACTGATGCATATTACTATTACGGTATAAAATATCAAGTATAGAGTATAGGAAAAGTGCGTGTAGCGGACAGATGAAATAAAATATTTTACAAGTTTTGTAGTTCGTAGTTCATATATCATATAGTGTAGAGTGTAGAATGTAGATAGTAAATACTAAATACAAATTGAAAGAATAAATAAAGAGTACAAATACATGTATTTTTTTTGTACTAGGCACTAGAGTAAAAAATATGCACAGATCGTTAAAATGTGTCAAGTTTCAAGTTATATTATAGTGTTAATCGTGAGGAGAAGGATAACAAAGCCGATAACATTCAGAGCGATAAGATTGTACAATCCGTCATTACTTTACACTTTACACTTGATATTTTACACACTTGTTTAGCTTGTTGTTTGTCATTTGTAATTTGTGGTTTGTAGTTTGTATGGATGTGTCAGTCTCACATCATCTCACAGTTCACAGCTAATTGTGGGTTTTGTGTATTGTGCCTAATTTTGGTCTCTGTTCTCTGCAAAATAAAAAAAGTGTAATCAGTTGCTCTTGACCATCAGAGCGATTCACAATTCAGACATGAAGCAATATAGTCGAAGCATTAGCTTCATACCGGCTGATCGAGTTGGACCAACTTTTCCATGGCCTAAAGATGGTCATCTCAAAGGGTTTCGATTTCAGTGGCCTCCCTATTCCAGTGCATATTATGTCTGTAGTCTAGTCTATTTTCTGCATTTTATACACATCTCAAATCTCGAATCTTGAAAGTTGAAATAATATTAATTTGTTGATTCAATTAAAAAATGTAATGAAAATAATGTTATTTTTTGGAAATTTTGCAGGCGGAAAGTTCGAGTTTTACCAAAGAAGAACGTATCGAAAGGCAGCAACGAGCCACCGGATCTTCACGGAGTGAAACTATCCAACGAACTACTACCACCACAACAACTACAGAACAATCTTCTTCCCTTTCATCCAGTACTATCTACAGACCTGTTCAACTTCATAACATCCCTCTTCCAACTACTGGTGGTATTGTCACAGGTAAACTTTTTACCTTTTAACTTTTAACACATCAATTTATAATTTTAATATAGAATGCGCTTGACGTTGAGCTGTACATAATAAAAATGAGTAAAATATTATGCGCAGTCTATAAATAGTGATGACAAAAGGATGTGTGATGTGTAATTGATGTAATTGAATTTTCTTGGACTTTGAATTTAAATTCCACTTGGACTCTTGAATGATGTGTTTTAAATCCCAAAACTGTTTTTTATCACAGATATTTATGGCTTATCTCTTTTCAGTTGTATGAATACAGTATAGTAAAATGATGTAAATAGGATTAAATGGATAATCCCTCAGCTTAATAAATTTATAATTGAAGAGGATCAAGGTTGCGTTGTGAATTTAACATGGGATTTCAAAGGATGGAATCTAGAATCTAGAATCATAAACAATAATAACGAATACGGATTGATGTGATGGAATTTTTATTGATAACTGATGACCTGTGAATTTTTTGTTTTTTTATTATAGCTGAAGTCAAAATGCCGAGTGGAAATGTAGATAAACCAATCATAGAAGACAATAGAGACGGAACTGTGAGTTTGAAATATGAACCGAAAGAGGAAGGTTTGCATGAGTTGGCTGTCAAGTACAACAATGAACATGTGCAAGGTCAGTTTTTACAGTGTACATTTTCAACAATATTTCAACTTTCCTTCAAATGTTATTGATTATTTAGTATTTTTATGATATTTTTGTCCATGAAATTCAAAAAATGAATGCTAATTTTTGTATCATATTATTATTATTATCGTAATAAACAGGATCACCATTCAAGTTTCACGTTGATTCGACAATCAATTCCAGTGGAAATGTGACTGTTTACGGACCTGGACTTGTTCATGGCGTGTCTGGAGAACCCTGTAACTTTACTGTGTCGACCAAGGGTTGTGGAGCTGGTGGATTATCACTGGCTGTAGAAGGAGCAAGTAAAGCTGAGATAACATGTACAGATAATAAAGATGGAACAGTTAGTGTCAGCTACCTACCTACTTCTCCAGGAGAATATAAAATTTCCGTCAAGTTTGGTGACAAACACTTGAAGGGTTCACCCTACACTGCCAAAGTCACTGGAGAAGGACGAAAGAGGAATCAAATCTCGGTTGGAAGTTGTAGTGAAGTTACGTTTCCTGGAAAAGTGAGTGATGCAGATCTTCGCTCATTGAATGCATCCATCCAAGCTCCAAGCGGCCTCGAAGAACCATGTTTTCTAAAACGACTTCCCAATGGAAATATTGGTGAGTTTTTTTGGCAATTTATTGTGACAATTCCGAATTACAAATTCCAAAGGATTTGTTAAACCTTTTATCACCTCTTTAAAATATAAAATATAAATTATAATTTTTAAATCAATTACTTTGTCAAGTGTGCGTATCTCAAATCTCATGCACATAATATGAAAAATAGAAAAATAGAAAATAATTACATGAACACATGAATCCATTTATCATTTCACAGGAATTTCATTCACACCTCGAGAACAGGGAGAACATACCGTGTCCGTAAAGAAAATGGGAACACATATTCGTGAGTTCTTGCATTTTAATTATCAATTTTATATATTATTATCATGATACATAATAATAATATCATCGAGATCATAATTTATCTATATTTTGTGGATTATATAATATAAATACACTTTTTGAGTCCTATTGAAAGTTTTAATTATAATTTTATCCTATTTTTTATTTTTTTCTATTCTCTAGCCAACTCACCCTTCAAAATTAGTGTCGGAGATCAAGAAGTGGGAGATGCAAAAAAAGTGCTAGTTTTTGGTCAAGCTTTGAAAGACGGGAAAACTCATATGGAAAATACATTTAATGTTGATACTCGAAATGCTGGCTACGGTGGTATTTCCATGTCTGTTGAGGGTGCCTCAAAAGCTGAAATCCGATGTGAAGATCAAGATGATGGAACTTTGAATATTTCCTACAAGCCTACCGAACCGGGATACTACATTATCAATTTGAAATTTGCGGATCATCACGTGGAAGGTTCTCCCTTCACTGTCAAAGGTGAGTTACATTCACAATCCACAACACATACAATATACAGAGTGCAGATTAAATTTCATCTTAGTTACTTGTGTATGACGTATATTGTATATATGTAACATATTACATATTATTGATTATTTGTTTTAATTAAAAGTTAGTGGTGAAGGAACCAATCGACAGAGAGAACGGATATCAAGACAACGGGATGCGGTTCCTGTGACTGAAGTTGGTTCAGAATGTAGATTAACATTTAAAATGCCTGGAATTTCTCCAATTGATCTCTCCGCCACAGTAACGAGTCCAGGAGGAGTGACTGAAGATGCACTGATCAATGAAGTTGAAGATGGTCTATATGCAGTTCATTTCGTCCCTAAAATGTTGGGCGTGCATACTGTGAGTGTCAAGTGTATGCAAATGCACATTTCTGGAAGCCCGTTCCAATTTACTGTTGGTGCCCTTCGGGATGGTGGTGCTCACAGAGTTCATGCTGGAGGACCCGGATTAGAACGTGGTGAAGTGAATAATCCGGCTGAATTTAACGTATGGACAAGGGAGGCTGGAGCTGGTTCACTCGCTATTTCAGTAGAAGGTCCAAGCAAATCTGTCATTGATTTTAAAGATCGCAAGGACGGTTCATGTTATGTCAGCTACTCCGTTACTGAACCTGGTAAGTCGTTTTTTTATGTGTCAGCTTTATTATTTTATGTATTTTGTATCTCATAATATAATAGTTGAGACTTGTAACTTGATTTTTTTTTCTTGTCTTTTTTTATTTTTTAAAACAGGTGAATATCGTGTTGGCATCAAGTTTAATGACGACAACATACCTGATTCCCCGTACAAAGTGTACATTTCCCCAGCCATGGGAGAGGCTAAAAAAGTTGAAGTTGGACAATTTCCCGACTCTCAAGTTGTTCCGGGAAAACCAGCACAGTTCATTGTGCGTAAATGTGGTGCCAAAGGAGAACTGGACTGTAAATTGGTATCACCAAGTGGACTAGAGGATGATTGTTTTATTCAACCCATTGATAATGATCAATACAGTGTTCGTTTCATGCCCCGTGAAAATGGTATCCATCACATTCATGTCAAATTAAATTCAAGTCATATCCCCAACTCACCATTCAGAATCAAAGGTGCGTTTTAAGAGTAAAAAATAATAATCATAAAATTGTTGGATATTTTATAATATTTTTCAGTCCTGAAATTTGAAATTATTGATAATTGTCTTCTTTTTTTGTTTATATGTAGTTGGTAAAGATGATGCGGATCCTGCGGCTGTACATGCATTTGGTAAAGGTCTTTTAGAAATTCATAGTGGACAAAAGGCGGATTTCATTGTCGATACTTGTTCTGCGGGTGCTGGTAATTTGTCAGTGACAATTGACGGACCGTCAAAAGTCTCCATGGATTGTACAGAAGTTGAAGAAGGTTATAAAGTTCGCTATACTCCTCTTTCACCTGGAGATTATTATATTAGGTAATATTTAATTTCCTTTGAACTACGTTTTAATTTCAAATTAACCTTTGAACTAATAATCAACCAGAAATTGTAACGAGTCATATTGTCATTACATTGAATTGTTTGTATATATATATTTTATTTGAAAAACACTATAGCTTGAAATATAATGGATATCACATCGTCGGCAGTCCATTTAAAGCCATTTGTACAGGAGAAGATTTAGCTGAACGTGGATCAATTGAAACGTCATCAGTAGTTGTTGAAACTGTTCAAAAAGTATCTAAAACTAAAACTATAGGGCCGGTCCTACCTCATTTCAAGTCGGATGCATCAAAAGTAACCACAAAAGGATTGGGTTTGAAGAAATGTTACTTAGGAAAACAAAATCAATTTACCATTAATGCACAGGATGCCGGAAATAATATTGTCTGTAAGTTCTAGACTGTAAAATGATTTCTCCTCACTCTTTATGGATTTTGCATGTGTTTATAGTTCCTAACAATGTAAAATTCTATGTACAATAAACGTAAATGTATTATTATTTCAGATGTTGGTGTTTACGGACCAAAAGGACCATGTGAAGAAGTTTTTATTAAACACATGGGGAAAAATGTTTATCAAGTAAACTACGTTGTTCGTGATAGAGGAGAATACGTAAGTTTGAATTTTATCACCAATTAAATGCTTTTTTTTTCATATGAAAAGTGAAAAGTTACCTAATGAATGAATAATTCTCTATATTTATCTGTGTTTGTTTCTTTCGTATAGGTCATCATTTGCAAATATGGCGATGATTTTGTACCCGGATTCCCGGTTAAAGTAGAAGTGTAGACATTAGACAACGAAGAAGCAGAGTTTTAATTTGCCTGAAATCTTTTTCCTAAGAAAATATGAAAATGTGGAAAAAAATCAAGAAAAAAAAACGTTCACTGAAAAGTCATCTCATCTCATCAGTATAAAATTTACTTAAAATATATATACATGGTGTGGTGCGACTATTGTGCAATAAAATAAGGAGTTTCAATATTTTAATACTTCGATTCCCATTTCCCAATGCATATAGATACATAAAATATAAAATATAATACACGAATATAAAACCTAAATAAATATCATATACTTCGATTTTAATAATAATTATTAATAAATAATTATTAGTTGATAGAAATAACAATAACGAAAAATCCAACATGCCTAATTAGTGCGTACCTTGTGTATTCTTAATACAAAATATTTACACACATATATATATATTTGTGTGTAACGTTTATTTTAAAAAACATTGTCCTCACGTTGTAAATAATACATAATATATTATTATTATCTAATGTTTACTTCTTCTTTCTTATGTCTAAAGAAGACTTCCATGATGTATAATACGGTGTAGTAATTTATTAAAAAAATTACATATGTTAGCTTTTCGACCTAACTATAATATTATGCAATACACAATGCATAAAAATTATTATGTACTATATTGTAAATCGTAATGTAACTTGTTCAACGATTTTTGACGGAACGATGACAAATGTATGTACTCTAAAAGAAAATACATGTACTGCAGTGAAGCAATACTATTAAAATAGATCTGTTATACATACGTCTCTAGAAACTATAGAAATTTATAAAATAATTCAAACTAACATGAATAATTAGCAAATACTAGACTACGCGAAAATTGATGATGGTATATGTATAAAGCAAAATGATAATATTTTAATACCCTCTGTATTATTATTTCAATGTATTTACTTACAGATTACATAAAATATTAAATACATACACATGAATTGTGTATGTATATTTTCTTAAGCAACCCCACTTACTAACAAACAAACACTGACGAGTATTATGATTTATGACATTTAAATTAATGCAATTTTATGATTAAGCTTTTGTGACAATTAAATAGTTATTATTATTATCTATTTTACTTGTTATCCTTATTGTTATTGTTATTTTCAATGTGTCATCAGATTTGCTATATTGTATAATGATCTGATCTAATATTGAGAGGGTGATTGTATAAAGTATAAGAGAAAGGGGAGAAAGTGTACAATTTTTCATGCATGTTGTTGTGTGTGTATGAATGTTGAAGATTATAAAAATAAATATATTATGTTGTATTGTTTTTCCACGTTTTATTGGTGCTAAACCCTAGTGAAAGTATACATGTATAAATCAGTACGAAATATTCCTTGGGTACAATTAATTCGTACAAGTATAAAATATAATAAAATAATAATGTATATTTGCCCAATTTAATTTTGGTGAGAGAAGTGAGAAGCTGCTTCTTACACACAGTTTCTTGGTACCCTATATAATATGATTTATTATTTATTACCCTGATTAAACCACTAGTTTTGTAGTTTGTAGTATAATATGATATATGGTTATATAATTTTTACCATCGTATATATGATTTCGAGGTGACTACATGAAAAAATGAGAAAAATAACTATAATATATTATTATTCAATGCGTACTGAATACTGAATCAAGTACTCATTGTAATATAAGCATGAGTACAAAAATAGAAAATAAAAATATGTCTATATAGACAGACAACACTGAAAAATGAAAAAAACTACCATGATATTGAATATTCAATTGAATTATGATTGTGAGAATGAGAATGTATTATACAAGTAAGTGTATGTATGAAACATATTATTATGGAAATCACAGTTTAAAAATTAAGTGCTTCCAAAAAAGAAGAAGGAAAAAAAATTAATCAAAAACAGCAAAACTAAAAACTCAAAAATAATCACCATTATTAATTATTATACATTATACCGTACACGAAATACAAAATACTAAATAATAAACAATACAAAAATAACTCACTGAAAATTTACTTATAACAGAGCGAGAGAGAAAAAAAAAGAGAGAACGAAAAAAGTAGGTAACGGAAAAAAAATAGGAAAAATGTTACTACTACTCTAATAATACCAATATTAATTATTAATTATTACCTTATATTTATATAGTTGCCAAATGTTCTATGGACTTGCTGTAATATTAAATATTATTTTCAAAACATATGCATATTTTATTGTATAGCATTTAAGTTTGTTCAAATAAAAAGTGCCTTAAACTGAAGTATATATTTACATTGTTGTCTTTACTTTATAATTGATTCAAACGATTCAAGATTCAAAAGCTCGGTGGTTCACTTTTTTCACTTTTCACTTTTCACTGCTCATTTTTTTCATACAATGGTTTTCCATTTCACTTGGCACACGAGCCAAACAATTCCCAAATAAGGAATGTAGACCCAAGATTAAAGATAAAAAACATGCTGTGGTTTTAGTTGCAAAAATGCATATATATATATATTTATATGCGTCAACCGTCAATGCGTAATGACAGATACATATATAGTTTTCATTTTTCTTTTATACCTTTCAAAATGTACGAGTTGTTGTTTGGCGTAGTCGTTGTTTGGACTTTTGGAGAGAGACGTCTGTAAAGCATGTGACGATTCATGAAATGCACAAAGAGATGTGAAAACAGACAGACAAAAATCCTATAATATTGGCAATGAATACGAGACATAATGATATGCAATGAGATTAAAGGGTTAAGACGAGTTTTGACTTGAGCTTTGAGCTTTGAGCTGCCCTCAATTTTCACCTTCGCTCATATCGCATATCGATAGCTTCATGTTTCTCATGTGTGTAGTTCTCTATAGTCCTACATTTTTTGAATTAAAAACAAGTTTACAACTCCAAACTCAAAGTTCTCAGTAGTCAGCAGTGTACCATATGAAAAAATGTTGCTGTTTACAACTGATATCAATTTGTAAAGTGACTGTTAATGTGATTGTGTTCAATGTTCAATCAGTATTCAGTATAGAGTAAGATCAGGTGTGATAAACTTCTTGTGTGTTTTCTCTTTCATCTCCAAACTTCACACTCTACCGTTCACCGTTCATTTTTTCATTTTTCCAGTACTAGTCCAACAAAAATAGTTTTTAACGTTCCTTTTAGTCATGGAACTACCGCATAGTAGTAGGTGTAGCATGCTTAAAATTGCTGTTCTTTCTCTTATTTTCACATTCACTTTCCTCCAGCTGTGTGCATCTTTAAAACTACGGACAGGTACGGTTTCAATCTTCAAAATTCAAGACAAAATTATACACAATTAATCTGGAATTTTCAAAAAACTTTCGCTTCTTTATACTCCAGCCTGTATTGAATTCTTAATTACTGATATTTACTACTTCTGTGTCATTTTTTTTATACCGTAGGTTCCGATGAACCTCGAATTAGTGCCAAAAGTAAGTAAACAAAGAAAAGAAACGACAAGAAAAAAACGTGAAAAATAAACAACATGGTTAACTTTTGATTTGTTTTGTTCAAAATATAGAATGTTTAGAGTACAAGGAATTTTACAGAGAATCCTTTGCTTCCCGTGTTTCTGGACGCGAAAAGATATTGGGAAAACACAAATGTCCGTCAAACCGAAGAGTAAATCCAAGTTTGAGACGTGAAGTTTTTAAGCATGAGTATCCACATACTGCATCTTTGTGGTATGAGGATATCAACGAGAATGGAACTCGAGTTGGATTCAAATTTAGATGCTCTGGAAGTTTAATCAGTAAACATTTTGTTCTTACCAGTGGACACTGTATTTATTCCAAATCGGGCAAACCTTCGCACGTAACATTTGGTGACGCTCATCTGTACGAAGGAGCAACACGTAGAGATAGCAAACGTCAAGTTATAGGAGTTCAAGACATAATAATCCATCCAAATTACATCCCACCATCACATGTTGATGATATTGCTCTCATTCAACTGTCCAGAGGAGTAAAATATGACACCAAGTCCAAAAATCCTCGCCCATCAGTACGTCCAGCCTGTCTTCCAAAAGAAGGACAAGAAATACCATCTTCAGAAGCTGCTCTTACATCATTTGGTACAAAAATATACAATATACATTTAAAATTTAAACTCCAATCTCCAATGCAAAAATAAACTGTGTAATAATAAAAATCGTTTTAAATTGCACTTATTAGACCCGGCTGATGGTGCGTTGAGGACGGAACGATTATCAGTAATTCCAAGCATTAAGGAATGCGAGCCCATGTTAAAGGAGAATAAAAATTTCTCAGCCAGGTACATCAATCTATCTGTATTTAGTATTTATTTTTATGCACATGCATATATTATGTGAAAAGTGTGTCTAAAATATTCATAAAATGTTACGCATAAAAATATAATTCACAGATTTGGTGATGCCTTGAGAACGACACAACTTTGTACCAAAGGATTGCCATCGTCTGCCTGCGTGGTAAGACAAAAGACAAAAGTACCATTCTATGAGAAACACTTAAATATTTTGAATGTGTGTATTAAATTCAGCATTTAAATATTAAAGAATGACATGGGTGCAACCTTGGTGATCCCGTTGACCCGGTCAATGACATGTATGGACGTGGTCGTTGGAGTTCTATCTGCTAATGCAACTTCCTGTGATAATGCTGACAATCAACCTTATGTTTTCACAAAGGTTGAGAATTACCTCGATTGGATTGAAGGTACGTTGAGAGTTAAGAGCTTAGAATTCGGAAAAATATCTACATTTTTCTATTTAATTTGAAAACTCTACATTTATTTTTATTTTTCTCCAGAGCGTGTTTGGCCTCGTTACAAACGACTTGGCGTTCTTCGCACCAGTGCTGAATCCAACAATGCGCCAAATTCAACCAGTGCTGAAACTGATTAATACAAAAAACAAAAAACTGTTCCACAGAAGTTTTCTTCATTATTTATTTTTATTTATTTATTTATTTATTTTTCATACCAATATGTTGTAACCTTTTTAATGAGCGGAATAAATGTGTAAACATGTACAGTAGAGTCCGCCAAAAAACACTAAGTGTGAGGACTTTAAAGTCTCACCCCCTCTAATCGTTCCTTTTGGTCCAAAAAACAACCTCTGAAAATTT